>JAGFNQ010002229.1:0-70912 GCA_024364735.1 Boesenbergia rotunda
CTTTTACCCTTGACTCACCCTCAATTCCTAGCCTTCTTACTTCTTCGGTGGTGAGTTCGATCAGAGCTACATGCTCTGATACCAATTGTGGGATTAGTGGCATCGATAGATGGGGATGGGGGTGAATATCGACTTACATTCTTTCTCAAAATTTTGTCGTCCGTTCGTTCGTTCTTTCTATCAAGAGTGTTAGTACGCAGCGGAATAATAAATAAAAAAATAGACACAGTGAACACGCGGGATTTTACTTGGTTCCTAACCCATCAGGGTTAGTACGTCGAAGGCCTAATCACGGTAAGCACTCGTCCACTAGTAGTCTCCTTTCTGGAAGCTTTCGGAGGTGGAGAAACTTGTGTTACAGTTTTGAGTACAAGCACAAATAAGATAAATTAATTACAATTTGTATGTAAAAGCAAACCAACAAGAAATGATGATCTCGACCAATCCAGATGTCCAAAGCATCGCGCACTTCCTCCTGGAGCCTTCTTGGTCATAGAGCCTCGCCATAGCACTTAAGCTTCGCTATGAATAAGTAGTAGGATGAAGAAATTGATATCTTGAAACCATGGCTCAAATCCCCTTATATATAAGTCATCCGGACCGGTATGCCTATAGGGGTGCCATCAATGTAATCCAATCTAATCCGCATCGACGAAATTAGCGCAGGGATAAAAAACTTGCTTGAGGGTGCCCCCATGACCTTGAGGGCGTCCAAGTCATGGAAGCGCCCGGGTGCCTTATGGGCGCCTGAGTTACTTGGGCGCTTGGAAGCCCTTGACCTAGGATATCATCTTTTGCGTATGATCTCCCATCTTGCCTCCAGTTCCAGGTTCCTGCAAAACAAACAAACACAAAAGAACAAATAATCCTGAGCCTTAGTTCTATATGTCTACCTGACCTACTAGACTTTGCTTAGAGTCAACTCTTCAAGACTTTACTACCTAAGGTCAACTCCCTAGGGTTTCCCAATGCTCACTAGGATTTTTCCTCTCTTGGCTTCACATACCAAGACTTTTACCCAGCTTCACTCACCAGGATTTCATGCCCAATCCTCGACCAGGACTTCATGCCCAATTCCTCGAACCAAAACTTCGATGCCCAACCCTCGGCTAGGTCTTCGTGCCCAATTCCTCGAACCAGGACTTCGGTGCCCAACCCTCGGCCAGATCTTCATGCCTAATTCTCTAAACCAGGAATTCGTGCCCAACCCTCGGCAACTCTTTGGTGCCTTGATAAGGACTTCTTTGCTAGTCATCTGATCCTGACTAGACTTCTTTTTGCCAAACATCAGGTCTTGTTTGGCTTAGTCCTTGGTCTAACTCACCAGATCTTGGTTTAGACACTTGCCAATCATCAAGTCTTGTTTGGCTTATCTCTTGGTCAAACTGACCAACCTTGGGTTCTCTACCAAACATCAGATCGTATTTGGCTAAACCTTGTTCTAACTGACCAAACCTTGATATATTGTCAAACATATCAGATCTAGGTTTGATCACTCTGCCAAACATCAAGTCTGTTTAGCTAACCTTTTGGTTAAATTGACTAAATTTGGATTTATCCTACCAAATATCAAGTCCTGTTTAGCTTAACCCTTGGTTAGATTAACCAGACCTTGGTATATTATCAAACATCAAAACACTAGAGGTTGACTTTTCATGTCTAATACTTTTTGCACCAACATGCATCATTTGAGACACCTGAGATAGAAGAGGAGAGGGTAGTCAACTGAAACGGGCAATGAATGACAATTTGTTGAAGGCTCCGACACCGACATACCAACCTCCCATCTAACTTCCTCAAAGGTTGTCTAAAGTAAAGCAAGATGAAGAATTTGGCAATTTTCTAGAAATGATGAAGAAAATCAGTGTGGCGGTACCCTTGATAGAAGCATTGCACCAGATGCCACACTTCACCAAATTCATGAAAGACATCATCTCGCACAAGAAAAGGAAGGAAAGCAATGTGACCATTGCACTTACCAAAGAGTGAAGTGCTATACTCCAACACGTGCACCTTTAAAAATTGGAAGGCCCAAAAAGCTTCTCTATTTGAGCTATACTACAAGTATAGTCAATTTTGCAACTTCTCTATTTGAGCTTTTAACTTTTCATTTTCTAGTTTTAATTTATTATATATCTCTAATGGGCATGTAGAAGCTAATTTCCTTGTTAGATCTATATTTTTTTATTTTTAATTTACACACTGATCTAGTCAACTTTTTAATTCCATAATATAACTGATCAAGAGGTAGAAGACATACCTCACTTACCATGTCGTGTTCGAAGTTGGATGCACTCCCTTCGTCGCTACTTTCTTCTAATGTGGCTTCCCCTTTATCGATGCTCATTTCTTGATGATTGGCCATTAACCCTAGTCTGACTTGTTCCTTGAGTTCAGACTCTTCTAATGAAGATTCGTCCTATGTGACCTTCAAGTTATTGTGTTTAGACTTGTTTACCTTTGTCTCTTTTATGCTTGGACAGTTCTCCTTGATGTGCCCTTCTTGATCACAGTTGTAGAACGAACCTTCCTTTCTCTTGGAAAATGTTAAATACAACAATTCAGAATCCAGTCCAAAATATTGTCAGGAAAGGATTTCTAGGGTTTCCGAACTAGGGGGTTAAGAAGGAGGGGTTATGTGGTTTGGAAATTAAACTTGGAGGGCCTACTTGCTTAAACCTCAGAAAATCGGGGTGAGGTTGAATTAAACCAAAGAGCAGGGGCTAAAGTGAAAAAATCCCTATCTATAATTTTTCCCTTCCTTTTCCGCTACACCGATCGCAAATAGATCACACGAGCTCCCTCTCATTGATTCCTCTCCTCCTCTGCCTTCCTCCCTAATGCATCCACCAGATCCGTGATTTCTTCTTCGCTGAACCTCGTCCAAGCCAATGCTGATCGCTCTCCCCTCGCCATCGGAGCTCGGTGGAGTAGGAAGGTTTTTCCCAGTGTTGGTCTTTTGGCCAGCGATCCTTGCACGAGCTCATCCAATTGCAAAGAGGAACGGTGTGTGGGCTCGACTGCCAACTTGTGGAGTCGTGGAGGTCGCTAGGGTTGCTCATCGACAGATCTTTGGTAGGAAAAGCCACTGCTACCTCAATCCATTAGGTATGTGTTGTTTTCTTAGACTCTGTTGAAGGATTAGGATGGATTGGCAAGGTGAATTAATTATTGTTGTAGATTACTACTTCTGATAGTAATACTGCCCTAGATTGATTCAATATAGGGATGGGAACTTGTGTTTCAAATTTGTTTTAGTTTCGTTGCTAGATTTATTGCATTGAGTTGGATTAGCCTTGTTTCCAATGAATCTAAGCTTCTCTTGGTTGGTTTGATTTCGGGAGAGAACCTCTGCTCTGCGATTACTACCAAGTGTTAAATGTGATTTAGGAATGTAGCATAGATCTACTGAGTTGCTCAGATTTGTTTTTGGTACGTCGATGTAGCTCTGTGTTCTTTATTTCTTTGGAATTGAGTTCTGGAATTTGACTCCACGAAGAGATTTTGGTTGTGGGATTACTACGGCATGATCAATATGATTTTTGGATTTCATCATAGCACTATTCTTCTCATTTTCGAAAGGGAAAATAGCTATGGAATTAAGTTGTATGGAGATAGATTTGTTCAGATTTAAGTTTGTAATAGCATTCTAGTTGATGTAGCTCTTATTGTTGCCTTGTTTGAATGAGGGTTGAAGCTCTGCTAGGAGCTCTATTTGGATTTGAAACATGTTGTGTTGTTTGGCCATGTTGGTGTTCTCGATCGTGAGTTGGGAGGGGGTTAAGGGTCAGTGTTTGGATCTAGGGTTGGCGAATTGGGGTGTTGGGTTAAGCTTGGAATAAAATCTAAACTCGACCCAATCTTGATAACTATAACCACTTAATTAAATGATTACAATAATTAGGGTTAACTGTTAGTAGGAGCCCTAGAGCCAATTATGTGATGATTGACTAGGGACTTTTTGTATCATATTCTATCATTAATAAAGGCATGTTTGGTTATTATACTTACTTTATTATTTATGCCAAATAACTAAGTATAATAATGTCCTTGGGTAGTAGGTTCTTATCTACATCATATCGATTGGTTGAATCGATAGTGAGATGATGTAGAGAACACTACACTAAACTATTCTAGTCAAACATTAATATTCAAGGACAATATTAATGCATGGAGACTAGCATGTAGGTCAATTGATGACTTGAGCTCACAAGTCATGGATATGTGATATCAAGTTGACACATGAGTATACATTAGAGAATGTGTACTGAATTGATCCGCCATGAGAAAGTTTCATAGATTGTCATATGAGTGTCATAAACTTTCTCATGTGACTATTAGTATGAATAGTCCTTAGACCTGAAGTCACCACGGTTCCCTACATAAGGAGTTATGTACTTTGGTATGTCAAACGTCACCCATAATAGGGTGGACTATAAAAGCGATCACTGGGTATGTAATGAATTATGCGGAGGGATGTGAGTGATGTAGATGGGATCAATCCCTCCCATATGACGGGAGTGATATCTGTGGGCTCCTTGATCGAGTAGGACTGCTAAAACGCATGACCATGCTCAAATGAGTCAATATGATATTGAGCTCATTTGTTTGAGTGAGTCTACTCGGGGATCAAGAAACACAAAGATTGATCGAGGATGACACAGTCTATGCCTCATTGGTCAATCTAGATATCAAGGATAGAAGGACAAGGTCATATATTATCATAGTCACGGAGGTTTAGTCAGATCTCGACTTTTCTTGTTACTTGGGTAGCAATGATGCATTGCTAGATGCCGCTCATTGCTTATGTGTCTAAAGCATTTAGGCAAATTGCCAACGTCACGAGAACCTATTGGGTCACACACTAAGGACATGATGCTTCGGGAAATCTGATCGAGAGCCCGAGTTGGGAACTCAGGAAATCTGATCGGGAGCTCGAGTTGGGAACTCGGGAGACTAGTTCGGAGCTCAGGACAGGAGCTCGGGAGACTCGGGTCGGGAGCTCGGGTCAGGAGCTTAAGGACTTGGTCGGGAGCTCGGCACTCGACAGATTGGGTTGGCGCTCGGTAGATTGGGTCAGGAGCTCGGGATAGACTGGGTCAAGAGCTCGGTGCTCGGCAGACTGGGTCGGGAGCTCGGCGACTTGCTCGGCAGACTTGGTCGGGAGACCTGGTCGGAAGCCCGAGAGGCCTGATCGGAATTGCAGGGGAAATTCATTAAAGTGTTTAATGAAGGAAAGAGATAAGTCTCTCTTCATTGGATGAAGAGAAGGTGAAGGTTCACATGAAAAGATGTGCTCTTTATTGACTTTAATGAAGGGATGTCAAAGAGACAAAAGACTCTTCATATTCATGGGATGAGTATAAAAGAGAGTCTAGTCATTTTGAATGACTAGTGAGAGCTTTCCCTTCTTCCCTTCCTCTCTTCTTCCTCTTCTCCCTCTTGGCTGAAACCCTTTTGGGTTCTTGGTTGTCTTGTGAACTACCTCAAGTTGCTAGCACAACTAAGGTAGTTCTTCCCGAAGTTGAGAGATCGTGTCCGTGTGGATACGAATAGAGGCACGGACACTTGAACGTGCAAGAGATCTGGCGCATCTTGGACGAGCGGGATAAGTGAAAGGGCACGCTCCAAAGGTATACACTGTAGATAGATCTATTAGATAGATGAACTTCGTACGAGTTTTCTTTCGCATGGATCGCTTGAGGGATCTAGTTTCCGCTGTGTTTTATGTTTTGGTGCCGGGAGTGTTGGTGCAGAAAGTACCACAGTCAAACCTGTGTTTTGATAATGGCAACAGGGTTCAAAAGTTAAGTCTCACTTGATATCTAACATGTCACTTGAGTGTGCAGAGTAAAAAGCCCTAGCGAAGGACTGCTAGGCACTGGCGAAGGAATGCCAGGGTAAAAAGCCCTAGCGAAGGACTACTAGGCACTGGCGAAGGAATGCTAGGGTGAAAATCCCTAGCGAAGGACTGCTAGGCGTCAGGCGAAGGACAGCTTGGGACTGAAGCCCTAGCGAAGGAATGCTAGGCACCGGGCGAAGGACAGCTCGGTATCCAAGACCTGGCAAAGGACTGCCAGGCAAAAGTCCAACCAAAGGAGCGGTTGGCATCAGGTACAATTTCCCGAGAGGAGAAGGTGAGAATGCTAGGCGTCGGTTTGACCTAGGGTTCCATTTAGGAGACCCAAAGTCAGAACCAAGACAACTAAGGCTGTATAAAATAATATATACTGCTTTTTGGACTAACCCTGGATGCAGGATCGAAGGACTGAGTATCTGCAGCTCAGAGAGCCTCAAAGGAGTGAGGCAGAAGCTGAGCAGGGCGCCCCGGATGTTCCGGGCGCCCCCAAGGTCAACCCAAGTCAGCAGGAGTGAAAACACGCCTCGACAGTTATATGTCGGGGCGCCCCGGATGCTCCGGGCGCCCCGCCTGTCGCGGGCGCCCCCAGTGCCAGCTGCCGAAGCACACCCTCGCGAAGCCAAAAGGATGAAGGCTTGACCCGATCAATGCGGGCGCCCCGAGCGCTCCGGGCGCCCCGGTCAAACCTGATCCCGATTTTGAAGGGATCAGATGTTGACCGCGCTGGAGACGGATCGACCGCCACGTGGGGGGGGGGGGGCGCCCCCGACGTCCCGGGCACCCCAGGCCCTATATAAAGGGCCCTCGACCCAGGCTTCAAGCAACACTTTCAATCAACGCTTCTACGCTCTTCTGCTCTCGCGCCTCGCTCCGGAAACCTCCCAACTCGAGCCGACGACGTCCCGCTGCTCCGAAAAAGACAACCTACATCGGACGTCGGTAAAAGAAGAGTTTTTCTTTTTAATTGTTAAGTTTACTGTGCTATATTTGTAAATCAATCTTTGTAAACTATTATTGCGCCTCATATAGAATTGCCCAAAGTAAACGGTCAACGACCGTGGGCCTTGGAGTAGGAGTCGACCTAGGCTCCGAACCAAGTAAAAATTACTGTGTTCGCGTGTTTGTTTTTATCTTCCGCTGTGCAATTTCTCTTTCCCTAAATCCGAACAATTTCCGATATTCACCCCCCCTCTATCGGTTCTCTCGATCCAACAAGTGGTATCACAGCGGGGAAGTTCAAATTTGGTGCAATCACCAGTTTGAAATTTTTTTCGAATTTTCTTTATTTTCTTTTTCTCGTTCGATTTTTTTTAAAATTTTTTCGTTCGAATTTTTTTCCATTAATCGAGGTTGGTGCAACACCCCTCGACATTTTATTCATCTTATCCCACACTACTAATCCAAGACCAAGTCTTGGGAAAATTTTTTTTTTGTTAGTTATCTTTTTCAGATTAAATGACCATGCAAGAAGGATTCAGCATCGCCAGACCTTCACTGTTCAGTGGAGAAGACTTTTCTTACTGGAAAAGTCGAATGGAGGTCCACCTGAAAACTCAAGTGGACATGTGGATCATCATCCAGTCCGGACTGGAGATTCCCAAGAACGCTGAAGGAACACCTCAAAGCTACTCAGAATGGGACTCCGCTCTGAAGCGCAAAATAGAAGCCGATGCAAAGGCAACTCAGACCCTATAATGCGGTTTAACAAAAGAGGAGCTGAACCGGGTGGGCCCCTTCAATAGTGCCAAGGAGCTATGGGTAAAATTGATCGAGCTGCACGAAGGAACATCAGACACTCGGATCAGTAAGAGAGATCTGCTCCTAAACAAACTGTACACCATCAAGATGGCCGACAATGAAACAACAGCCCAACTCCATGCACGAATCCAAGAATTGATGAACGGTCTTCACACTATAGGTCACAAGGTCGAAAACCGTGACCTAATAAGGTATGCCCTAAATGCTTTCCCTAGAAATACCTTGTGGGCATCTATGGTAGATGCATACAAGGTTTCAAGGGATCTCTCTAAAATTAAATTAGATGAATTGTTTTCCGAGTTAGAACTTCATGAACAGACTAACTGCAATATGGCCGAGAAAGGTATTGCCTTTGTTGCAGGAAAAGCTGGAAGGACAACAAAGAAAAAGCCACAACCTGAACCCGAGTCTAACTCAGACTCAGAAGACGAAGAAGGAGATCGACCGAAGCTGGTCCGATTGGCCCGAAGCTACTATAAAGAGTTAAAGAACCAAACCAACAGAAGGAAGGCCAACCGAAGAAAGGACGAACCAGCTGAACCCACAAATGACAAAAACAAGCCCAACGTAACCTGCTACGAGTGCAAGAAGAAGGGCCACTACACGACAGAGTGTCCAAACCTGAAGGAGACCAAAAAGACAAGAAGAAAGAAAGCACTCCAAGCAACCTGGGACGAATCTTCCTCAGAAGAAGAAGAAGAAGCACCCCAGTCAAACCTACTAGCCATGACCGCCTCAGAAGAAGTCGGGACCGAGTCAGAATCTGAACAAGACGACGGCAGACTAACCTTTTCAGAAGACGGCGAAATCAAGGTAAGTGGTTTCAATAGAAGTCAATTAAACGAACTTATTTCTTATCTTTCTCGAGATTTGGCGAAAGCCAAACTCCGAGTCGAATCCCTCCGACAGGAAGTAAAACTCCTGAAAGAGGGAGCTGACTCTAAATCCTTAACCGAGAAAGTTCAAGAAGGAACTCCTACTCAAGTTGAAAAACTTGAGAAAGAGAACTCTTCCCTGAAAACTCAGGTTAAGGATCTTAGAGCTGCCTTAGAACGATTCACTTCTGGTTCCAAGGGTCTTGACATGATTCTTGGAAAACAGAAGTCCGTTCTAAATCGATCCGGACTTGGCTATAGAACCAAATCCCGACAAAGATCTTATTTTACTGTAATGAATCAGTCCAGAAGTAATGTTCAGGCATGGGTACCAAAACTATGCCTGAACCAACAAACTGGATCAAATCAGTATTGGATCCCCAAGGACAAGATTCACATCTTGCCTAATCATTATCGTGGATATAGTCCAGGGGAGCCAAACTGAAAACTATATTTATTGTTAGATAAAATTTAATTCCTGATTGCAAATTGCATGTTTGATTGTTTATTTAAATTTCTGCAATTTACCATGCTTAAACTTAGGTTAGTATAAGGACTAAACAAACTTAACTGAAATTTGAAAACATAGTATTGGGTGGAGGTGAGATGATAGTACGTTAGGGAAACAAATTCTAATAAGATCAAGTTCACTTGGTCTCTTTAGACTGGTGAAACTAGCCGAAGCTACCGATCCAAAACTCAAACTGGTTAAACCAGAACTTTTTCAAAGATTAATTTTGAAAATGAAATTTCATTAAACGGCTTTGTCAAGAAAGGGTTGATGATCCAATAAGGCTACGGCCAAAGAAGGCCTAGTGCCTCGCCAAGACCTGGAAGCCAATTTTTGAATTTCAAATTCAAATTACTTTTTGTCAAATTCAAATCTAACACAATTTTCAGTTAAGCATAGATTCAAACATCCTTTCAAAATAAACTTAACTGTTTTCAAAAATTAATTTAATGTTTTCAAAACAAATAATAATTTCTCAAAGTAATTTTATTTATCAAAACCTGTCTCACAAAACCTATAAGGCTAACGTGATTGAAAACCCATGATTTGGGTGAGACAGACTAGGCAGTGAAACTCAATTTAAGCTACTCCTGACTCTAATTGGATCCAAATCAATAAAACTCTTTATGTGTAGGAACATAAAGATTTGGACCAATGGATGTTGGATAGCGGTTGCTCCAGACACATGACTGGAGATAAATTGAAGTTCACCAAACTCAAGTTCAAGAACTTAGGCTCAGTGACATTTGGTAACAATGCTACACTCAAGGTAATTGGGTCAGGTAATATTGAGCTTAAATCTGACTTTATTATTAAGAAAGTTCTCTTGGTTGAAAACTTTAAGTTTAACTTGCTTAGCATAAGTCAGTTATGTGATTCTGGTTATATAGTCACCTTCAACAATTCTAACTGCCTGATTAGAAATGTACAAGACTCAGAAATCATACTTAAGGGCACTAGGAAAAATAATGTATACACTATAAATCTTCCCTCAGTACCCAAATGTATGTTAACTCAGCTAGAACAATTGAACCTCTGGCATAGGAGATTAGGTCACACTAATCTGAGGACTATCTCAAAAGTCACCTAACTTGGCCTAATCAAAGGAATCCCCAAAATTAAAAATAATGAAAACCTAATATGTGGATCATGTAATCAAGGTAAACAAACCAAATCTAATCACAAACTAATCCAATCTGACCTAACTCAAACCACACTTGAGCTCCTACACCTTGACCTATTTGATTCACATGGAGCCAAGTCACTAAGCGAAAACCGATACTGCTTAGTAATAGTTGATGATTATTCTAGGTTCACCTGGGTTAGGTTTCTAAAAACCAAAGATGAAACCCTAAATCTATTTAATGATTTCTGTAAATTAATTGAAAATCAAAACGATACTAAAATTAAAAGACTTAGGAGTGACCACGGGGGAGAATTTGAAAATCAACGGTTTGAGGAATTTTGTAAGGTCAATGGGTATTTACATGAATTTTCATGTCCTAGAACCCCCCAACAAAATGGGATAGTCGAAAGAAGAAACAGAACATTACAGGAAGCCGCTAGGGCTATGCTCAACGAATTTAACTTAGCAAACCAATTTTGGGCAGAAGCAATTAGTACGGCGTGTTACATCCAAAATAGGGTTCTGATTAACAAGCGACACAACAAAACACCCTATGAACTGTACTACCATAGGCTCCCAAATCTACACTACCTAAAGGTCTTTGGATGCAAAGTCCATATCCTAAACACCAAAGACCACTTAGGGAAATTTCAGTCCAAATCAACCCTAGGTATCTTCCTAGGATACTCAACCACAAGTAGAGCCTATAGAGTTTACAACAAACAAACTAAGAAAATTGAAGAAACAACTAACTTAATATTTGATGAAGAAGTCAACTCAACATCTGATAATCCAGACCTAACTTCATCAAATTCTGATCAAGAAAATAATGAACAAACTAGTGAACCCTTAATTGAATCCTTAAACGAACTAATTATTGAACCAATTATCGAACCAACAAATGAACCAGCCCAAAGAGTCGAATCAAATAGTGAACCAAACCGACCAGCCGGACCTGAGGCTGAACCAAGTTCTAGGAGAACCAAGAAACCCAGACATAGTCACCCAACCGATCAAATTGTTGGTGATCCAACTCTAGGAGTCAGGACTAGATCCTCCTATAGAAACCTTAGTCAAATAGCTATGATATCAAAAATAGAACCCAAAACTATAGATGAAGCCCTACCTGACACTGATTAGATCATAGCTATGCAAGAAGAATTAGCCCAATTTGAGAGGAACCAAGTCTGGGAACTAGTGCCTAAACCTGAAGGCAAATCCATCATTGACACTAAGTGGGTCTTTAGGAATAAGCTAAATGATCAAGGAGAAATAGTTAGAAATAAAGCCCGCTTAGTAGCTAAGGGATTCAGCCAAGTAGAGGGGTTAGATTACGATGAAACATATGCCCCAGTAGCTAGACTTGAGTCCATTAGAATGTTGTTAGCCTTTGCATCCCATAAATGATTTTAGCTATACCAAATGGATGTAAAGTCTGCTTTCCTAAATGGATTCATTAAAGAAGAAGTTTATGTAGGACAACCCCCTGGGTTTGAGGACTTAGACAAACCTAACCACGTTTACAAATTAACTAAAGCACTATATGGGTTAAAACAAGCAGCTAGGGCTTGGTATGAATGTTTATCAACTTACTTAACTTCTAAAGAATTTAAACAAGGACAAATTGACTCAACATTATTTATTAAAACCCTAGGAAAAGATATATTTATTGCCCAAATTTACGTAGATGACATAATCTTTGGATCCACCAACACAAACTTCCTAAAAGAGTTTGTCAAAATAATGGAAAATGAATTTGAAATGAGTTTAGTTGGGGAGCTTACCTTTTTCCTAGGACTACAAATCAAACAAACTAGAGATGGAAACTACGTCCATCAATCCAAATATACTAAAGAGTTAATAAAGAAATTTAAAATGGATAACTCTAAAAGCATAAGTACCCCCATGGCCACTAATGTAAAAATAGATAGTGACCCTGATGGTAAGCCAGTAGACCTCAAACTATATAGAAGTATGATAGATAGTCTACTGTACCTTACAGCCAACAGACCTGACATTCTTTTTGCTGTAGGGATGTGTGCTAGATACCAAACCTGCGCTAAGGAAACACACTTAGCATCCCTAAAAAGAATACTAAGATATGTAAAGGGCACCCTAAATGTAGGGATTTGGTATCCTAGAACCTCAACCTTCAATTTGTCAGGATACACGGATTCTGACTATGCTGATTGTAAATTAGATAGAAAGAGCACAAGTGGAAGCTGCCAACTATTAGGAAATAGTCTAGTAAGTTGGTGCAGCAGAAAATAACACTGTGTAGCTCTGTCCACAACTGAAGCTGAGTATGTAGCCTTAGGAGAGTGTGTAGCAAAACTTTTATGGATGATGCACACTCTTAAGGACTTCCAGCTCAACTACACCCAAACTCAAGTATTTATTGACAATATAAGTTCAATTAATCTAACTAAGAATCCAATCCAACACTCTAGAACAAAACACATAGAAGTTAAACATTACTTCGTAAGAGACCATGTAGCCAGGGGTGAGCTAGTACTTAAACACTTAGACTCAAAATCCAACTTAGCTGATATATTCACAAAACCCTTACCTGAGTCTGAGTTCAGCTCACTAAGAAGGCAGTTAGGATTGTGCTCTGTAGAATAGATTAACTCTACTTTTGATTTTCTTACTGCTTTTCTTAATTTAAAATCAGTTTCTAAAAGAATTTTGAAAAACTGTTATTTTTAAAATCTTTTCGGACTTAGTTTTATTTCAAAACTACCCCCTTTCAAAACTAGGGCTTTTTCGCAAATGGACTTAGCCTAGGCCCTAACCCTAGAACTGCATGCACCTATAGATTTAGAAGCCAGCATCTCACAAGCACTTTAGGGTACTTTTGATTGATAACCTAGAAAGGGTTGAGATGCTTAGGTCTTTGCCTTAATTCAAGATGCTTTAAGTCAGTGCATCTGCAGTAATTGGGGCACTAAATACAACTTACACAGCAATCAAGATAAGTGTCAAGTTTAGAAAATCTAACTTGAACAGAAACACTCAACTTGACTAACCCTAGCGAAAACTACTGCTTATAACAGTTAGTAAGTAGCTAAAAGGGTTAGACAGGTCCCTACAAGAGAAAATCAACTGATTTGGTCTAAGTCTTGGTTCAGTACAGCAAAATCATACGAATATTTTCCTTTATGAAAGTTATTTCTTTTATGCAATTTAATTTTTGCTAGATCTATCTGTTTTTGATATATGGCAAAGGGGGAGAGATAGGAAAGGAGAGAGTTCAAATTTTTTCCAAATCTCAAAATCTTTTTCAAAAAGTTAGCTACTTTTCAAAGCTTTTCAAAACCTTTTTAGAAGTACTTAAGTTTTTTAAGTGTTTTAAAAAAACCCTATTAAGTACTTAAGTTTTTCAAAACGTCTCGAAGTTATTCAAAAGTACTAAGTCTTTAGTACTAAGTCTTCATAAGTACTTTAAACTTAAATTGTTTCAAAGTTTACTAAGTGCTTAAGTTTTTTAAATCCTACTAAGTACTTAACTTAAAGTTTTCAAAACTTTTGAGTACTTTAAACTTAAGGCTTCAAATTTTTTGTAAGTACTCTAAACTCATGATTTTAAAAACTCCTCTATGTACTTTTAAACTTAAGTTCTCAAAGTGCAAAATCATTCTAAGTAAAGTTTTTTAAAAAAACTTAGAACCCCACGAAGTTTTGAAAAATCTAGGGGTAGATTCCCTCCAGGGGGAGGGAACAAATTTTTATGCTTTTGATTAAACTTAACTTTTTGAACTAGGGTTGCCATAAATCAAAAAGGGGGAGATTGTTGGTGCAGAAAGCACCACAGTCAAACCTGTGTTTTGATAATGGCAACAGGGTTCAAAAGTTAAGTCTCACTTGATATCTAACATGTCACTTGAGTGTGTAGAGTAAAAAGCCCTAGCGAAGGACTGCTAGGCATTGGCGAAGGAATGCCAGGGTAAAAAGCCCTAGCGAAGGACTGCTAGGCACTAGCGAAGGAATGCCAGGGTATAAAGCCCTAGCGAAGGACTGCTAGGCACTGGCGAAGGAATGCCAGGGTGAAAAGCCCTAGCAAAGGACTGCTAGGCGCCAGGCAAAGGACAGCTTGGGACTGAAGCCCTAGCGAAGGAATGCTAGGCACCGGGCGAAGGACAGCTCAGTATCCAAGACCTGGCAAAGGACCGCCAGGCAAAAGTCCAACCAGAGGAGCGGTTGGCATCAGGTACAATCTCCTGAGAGGAGTAGGTGAGGATGTGTTCCCCGTCGAGGGAACAGTAGGCGTCGGTTTGACCTAGGGTTCCATTTAGGAGACCCAAAGTCAGAACCAAGACAGCTAAGGCTGTATAAAATAATATAATACTGCTTTTTGGACTAACCCTGGATGTAGGATCGAAGGACTGAGTATCTGCAGCTCAGAGAGCCTCAAAGGAGTGAGGCAGAAGCTGAGCAGGGCACCCCGGATGTTCCGGGCGCCCCCAAGGTCAACCCAAGTCAGCAGGAGTGAAAACACGCCTCGACAGTTATATGTTGGGGCGCCCCGGATGCTCCGGGCGCCCCGGATGCTCCGGGAGCCCCGCCTGTCGTGGGCGCCCCCAGTGCCAGCTGCCGAAGCACACCCTCGCGAAGCCAAAAGGATGAAGGCTTGACCCGATCAATGCGGGCACCCCGAGCGCACCGTGCGCCCCGGTCAAACCTGATCCCGATTTTGAAGGGATCAGATGTTGACCGCGCTGGAGACGGATCGACCGCCATGTGGAGGGGGCACCCCCGACGTCCCGAGCGCCCCCAGGCCCTATATAAAGGGCCCTCAACCCCAGGCTTCAAGCAACACTTTCAATCAATGCTTCTACACTCTTCTGCTCTCACGCCTCGCTCCGGAAACCTCCCAACTCGAGCCGACGACGTCTCGCTGCTCCGAAAAAGACAACCTACATCGGACGTCGATAAAAGAAGAGTTTTTCTTTTTAATTGTTAAGTTTACTGTGCTATATTTGTAAATCAATCTTTGTAAAATATTATTGCGCCTCATATAGAATTGCCCAAAGTAAACGGTCAACGACCGTGGGCCTTGGAGTAGGAGTTGACCTAGGCTCTGAACCAAGTAAAAATTACTGTGTTCGCGTGTTTGTTTTTATCTTCCGCTGTGCAATTTCTCTTTCCCTAAATCCGAACGATTTCCGATATTCACCCCCCCCCCTCTATCGGTTCTCTCGATCCAACAGGGAGATCCCAACATTAACCTACGGATAGTAGCCAGTTAGTTATTTACTATTTGTGTAAATAACTAATATGTCTTTCGATACAGGACACTAAGTCATTACGGATATTGGACGTGGGGTTCCCTTTGGGCACGAACTTCACATTTAGAGGTGGGTACTTCTGACTTATCTATTTAGATATTAGCAAAACTGTAGCAACACGGGCGCCCAATAAGAGGCTATATAAAGGGGTTCGACCCCTCAACTCAGAACACCATTCACGACATCATTCTAAGCATTTCGTGTGATGAAAAAGCGCTAGAGATGAAGCTCTACGACCAAGGAGGCTCTAGGAGGAAGTGCGTGGCAATTCGGAGTTCCAGATCAACTGGGCATTCGACTTTTCTGTTTTGGTTTGCTTTTACTTTTATGCACTTAATTTCCATATGAATTTTTGATTGTAAAACATGAACTATAAGACGGGTTTCTCCACCTCCGGAAAGTCTGGAAAGGAGACCATTAGTGGACGGGTGTTTCCCGTGCTTAGGCCTTGGACGTACTGACCTTGGGGGGTTGGGAACCAAGTAAAACCCGCTTGTCATCTGCGTCGTTTTATTTTTCATTATTTATATTTTCGCTGCGCACTAACTAATTGTCTAGAAAGAACGAACATCGAAATTTTCGATACGCTTTCCGCAAGATTTTTTACAAGTCGATATTCACCCCTATCGACGGCACCGATCCCCACAAGTGGTATCAGAGCCTGGTCGCTCTTCACTGAACTAACAGCCGACGGAGCAAAGACACCAGGAATTGAGGGGGAGCCCAGGGGTGAATCAAGTATTTTTCTTTAATTATGGTAAATTTTAAATTTCATATTACATGTTTCAAGTGCAGGAAGAGAGGACACTATACAAATCAGTGTCCTACTCGTAAGACTCGATCTTCACCACCAGCGGCAAAGGAGGTACCAGCGCTAGGAGTCCGGAGGGACAAGAGTCACATCAAGTGCTTCAAATGTCACAAGCACGGACACTACAAGAATAGTGTCTGTCCAAGGTACGAAAAGTTTATGTTTGTAAAATTTTCAAATTCCTACACAGTCGTATAATAATGTTGAAAATAAAATATAATTCCTGCACAGTCGTATAGTAATGTTTGTAAAAATTTTCAAATTCCTGCACAGTAGTATAATTCTGAGGATATCGAAAATAAAACTTGTTTAGAGAATGATTTAATTATTAATTTCTTGGATAATTTTGCAATAATTATAAAACACTAACTAGTAGTCCTGAAAACTATTCTACCTACTATGAAGATGTAGAAGGATATAACTTGATGATCAGGATGAGGAGGAAGATAATTTTTTTAGAATTAAGGCTACAGTTAATAATGTCTATGAAAATTCAAACAAAGTAGAAGTTTTAGATAAACTTGGAAAATTAAATGAAAAAGAAATTACAGATTAGTCAGAGAATTTTGAATTATTGAAATTAATGCAACTAGCCCGAAACTTTTAACTCAATTTAAACCTTAATTAATTAAATCATAATTAAACCTTAATTAGTTTAATCATAATTAAACTTAATTAATTTAATCATAATTAAACCTTTATTAATTTAATCATAATTTAAACCTTAATTAATTTAATCCTAATTTAAACCTTAATTAATTTAATCATAATTAAAACTTAATTAATTTAATCATAATTAAACTTTAATTAATTTAATCCTAATTTAAACCTTAATTAATTTAATCCTAATTCAAACTTAATTAATTTAATCATAATTAAACCTTAATTAATTTAATCATTATTAAACCTTAATTAATTTAATCCTAATTAAACCATAATTAATTTAATCATAATTAGACATTAATTAATTTAATCATAATTAAACCATAATTAATTTAATCATAATTAAAGCTTAATTAATTTAATCCTAATTAAACTTTAATTAATTCAATTCTAATTAACCTTAATTAATTTAATCCTAATTAAACCATAATTAATTCAATTCTAATTAAACCTTAATTAATTTAATCATAATTAAACTTAATTAATATAATCCTAATTAAACGTTATTAATTTAATTCTAATTAAACCTTAATTAATTTAATTCTAATTAAACCTTAATTAATTTAAATCTAATTAAATCTTAATTAATTTAATCATAATTAAACCTTAATTAATTCAATGAAAATTAAACCTTAATTAATTTAATCCTAATTAAACATCAATTAATTTAATCTTAATTTAACCTTAATTAATTTAATCCTTAATTAAGTTAATCCTCTAATAATCCTTAAATAATTTTAATCTCTATTAAGTCTTAACAACTTAAATTCAATTGAAACTTAAATTCAAAATTAAATCTTAATAACTTAAACTTAAATTAAATAAAATCATACCCAACTGCAACAATCAATTTAATAAAATTAAATATGTCAAAGTGGGTTGGCATATTCGCAGGTTCACACGATATGTATCAAATCGAGAATTTGATACATTATTAGAAACTTAATTAAAAATGCCTTGACTTGATTGAATCATGCATAAATGTCATGCTCATGCATTTGCTGTTTTTTTTTTTTGTATATCTGTCATGTCATTCATGTTTAATTTTTGCAGGATTTAGAACGGTTGGTAAAAGACTTTGTCAAGGGAAGGGTTGTTACTGCAATAAGGCTATGACCAAAGAAGGCCTCTGTGCCTCACCAAGACTTGGAAGCCAATTATCAAAACTCATTTTTAATTTACTATTTGATAAATTTGAATCTAACACAAGTTTAAATTAAATCTTAGATTTAATAGTAATTCAAAGAAAAATTATTCAAGCATCTCACAATACACCCATAAGGCAACCATGCTTGCTTGTACCGAGACATTTAGAATGGGTGAGATATTAAGGACTAATAAATTGAAAGATGCTGTTCAAAATGTTTTCAAAATCCTTAGGATATTTTTCTAAAAATCTATTTTCAAAATAATGTTTCAACATAATAATGTTTTTATGGATTTCATGCTTGCCTGATTGCTTATATATAATATACATTTTCAAAATTATATCTTTTCAAAAAATTGTTTGACCTATACAATTAGACACAAGCCTTTTAGGTCAACACTAAAGTCCCTTAAGACACTTAGATAGAGTCAGATGGTGTCGAGTTCAGGGGAGTGTGTTTTTTTAATTCAAAAATCTTTTTCAAAAACTCTTATGCTTTAAAAATTATTATCTCAAGATACGTTTTCGAAAAATGTTTAGTAAACTTATTATATTCTAATCTTTCGAAAAGTATTCAAAAATTATTTCTTTGGAAATTATCATACTATCAGGTTGATTTTGATATCTTTCGTTCAGAAACGTCTTCTATTCTTTCGTTCAGAAATTGTTTTAAGTTACTCTTTTGATTTAGATAAACCCTAAAGACACATAAGGAGTCTTCTTCATGATCTACAAGAACTCCTAGGATTGTGTCAGATTTAGAGGGAGTCTAAGTCAAAAAAAAGTATTTCTATTCTCTCACAATTACTTTTCAAAACAATTGAATAATTCTTTTGGTCTGAATCAAACCCTAAGACTCATAGGAAGATCACTTGTAGTCAACAAGCTTCCTAGGACTGTGCCAAGTTTAGGGGGAGGTCAAACTAAAAGAATTATTGAACATTTAAAATATTATATTTTCATACACTGTATTTTCAAAATCCTTTTGAAAACATAAGTATTTTCTCTTCAAAATACTATCATTTTAAAGTCATTTCTTTTAAAATCACTTTATGAAGATAATTATAATATCATTTTAAAAAATTTATTTTTGGCTTATTTAATCACTTTTGAAAATAATCTTACTTGAGTTTGAAGAATTTCCAGGACAGTTAGGAAAATATTCTTGTAGTTAACAAGTTTTCCTAGGATTGTATCAGATTGGAAAGGAATCCAAGTCAAGAACTTATTTTCAAAATTATTTTGACTTTTGAAATCGATTTGAAATAATATTTGCTTGAATTTGGAGAATTTCCAGGACACATAGGGAAATGTCCTTGTAGTCAACAAGGTTTCCTAGGATTGTGTCAGACTGGAAAAGAAACCAAGTCAAGTAAAATATTATATTTCAAAATAAAAGTTCATTAAAAAGTCTTTATCTTGCGAAAATATTTTAAGTGCAAAATATTTTTCAAAATACTAATATTTGTTAAGTGCAAAATATTTTTCAAAGCACTAATACTTTTTAAATAAACAAATTTTTCTAAGTGAAAATCTTTTCTAAGCACAAAATTTTTCTAAGTGAAAATCTTTTCAAAGTGCAAACATATTTTTGTGAAAATCTGTTCTAAATGAAAATTTTTCTAAGGCAATATTTTTCTAAGTGCAAAAATTTTCTAAGTTCAAAATATTTTTCTAAAAGTATTTTGAACTAAATTTTCCAAATGCACAATACTTTTGAAAGTATAGTTTTTTGTGCAATTTAAGTACTTAGTTTTTTATACTAGTACTTAGTTTTTTTAAAACAAAAAGATGTTTTGAAATATTTTTTCAAAGAATTATCCTAAGTACTTTCAAAAGGAAAAGAAAGTTTTTTTATGAAATTTTCATTGTTGGTGCATGTATTTTTGTCATTTTTTTATGTATGACAAAGGGGGAGAGAGAGCCTAAGTTAGAAATTTTTTTCCTCCCAAGGATCAAAGGTCAAATCAAAATGTTTTTCCAAGGAGAGAGCTTAAGTTAGAAATTTTTTCTCCCAAGGGTAAAGTTTGAATCAAAATGTTTTTTCAAGGATCAAAACTTAGATCAATTTTTTCCATTTTATCCCAAGGATCAAAACTTAACCCTTAAATCCAATCTAACTTAAGATATTGTCAAACATATAAAAGGGGGAGATTGTTGGTGCAGATGCATCAGTGATATCCTCCTCTAGTGTTTCAATATTTAACAATATGCTTAAGTTAGTGATGTGGGATTAGATTGAATCGATAGGGGGGGTGAATATCGATCGTTAAATTTTTAGAATACTTAAAGAAATTGCGCAGCGAAAAAGCAAAAACAATCGCTAACACTTTTGTTTTTACTTGGTTCAGAGTCACAGTCGGCTCCTACGCCAAGCCCCACGGTCCTTGACCGTTTACGATGGACAATTCTATATTTTTGTAAAATGATTACAAATTGGAGTTCCAAATATAGAATTAAAAATAATTATAGCACTTTAACAAAAAGAATTTATATCGACGACCGGAAGATTTTGGAATGCTAGAGCTGCGGGTCATCGTTGGCGCTTGAATCTTGAGCATGAAGTTTGTCGGAGTGGAGAGCTTGAATGAATGCGTAGAAAGCAATTGTTGTTGAAGACAAGGGGGTGAACCCCTTTATATAGTTGTAGCTGGGGCACCTGTGTTGAAGGGGGCACCTGACACCTGGCCTTCTCTGCGCGAACCTCAATCCACAGACTTGGCCAGCACTTATCCCCTCAACCAGTGTGTCTGAGCTAATTGGGCCACCTGTACTAACACAGGCGCCTCTGTTGTAATCTTGAGGCTTTGCTTCGAAGTGGCTGGAATTCACCCATTGACTAGGGTGCCTATCTCAACACAGGCGCCTAGCACAGTAGGGCGCCTCACTCCATTGAGGCGCCTGGGAGTAGAAACCTCCTTCCCTTTGTTCCTGCAACCAGGGTTAGTTCAAAAACACAAGAAACATACAAATAAGATAGATTTAATCATGATTTACAGTTTGAGCTGTCATTGTTCTGACTTTGGGCTTTCCAAATGGAAATCTAGGTCGAACCGACGCCTAATGTTCCCTCCATGGGGAACGCATCCTCACCTACTCCTCTCAGGAGATTTTACCTATTTGGCAACCGGCTCCTCCGGTTGGACTTTTGCCCAATCCCCCGGATCAGGTCTTAGTGCCCAGCTTCACTCACTAGGTCTTAGTGCCCAGCTTCACTCACCAGGTCTTAGTGTCCAACCTTATATCAGGACTTAGTTGCCCGACCCACGGCCACGACTTAGTGCCCAATTCTTAGAACCAGGACTTAGTGCCTAGTGTACCTAGGACTTTACCTGTACACTTGATTAGCCTTGTTAGATAACAACAAAACCTTAACTTCTGAACTCTTTGCCATTATCAAAACACAATTTGACTTTGGTGCTTCCGACACTAACAATATCCCCCTTTTTGATTTATGGCAACACAGTTCAAAAAGTTAAGTTAAAGAAAACATTTTAAGCACATCTAAGAGACAAGAAAATACTTGAATAAACATAGTTAATTTGCTCCCCCTGAAATTTTCAATGATATATAGTTTTATTGTAAAACTTCTAAGTGCTTTAAGTTTTTGACTAAGTGTTTTTCAAAATAGAACAAAAGTATTTGTACTCACAAAAACTTCTTATACTTAGACTATTTTCCATTTTAGAAAAGTTTTGCAAGCCTAACTTTTGATTAAAAAACTTTTTGCTTAAAAAGGCTTTGCAAAAAAAATTTACTTAGCCAAAATTTTCTTAAAAAGTTTCAATTTTTGCACACTTAGAAAAATTTGCCTGGAAGATGCACAAAAACATTTTTACTTGGAAAAATCATTAACAAGTTTTTGCAAAAATTTGTTCACTAAGAAAAACTTCCCTTAGAAACATTTACCAAAAAAAATCCAAAAGGTTTTTGCTCAGACAAATTTTGTTTACCAAGGAATATTTGCAAAAAGATGCACTAAATTTTTTTTTGAAACACTTAAAAATTTTGAACTTACTTAGAAAAATTTTGAACTTATTTAGAAAAATTTTCAACTTACTTAGAAAAATTTGAAAGCACTTAGAAAAATTTGAACGCACTTAGAAAAAATTGAACGCACTTAGAAAAATTTGAAAGCACTTGGACACTTAGAGATTCCTGAAGCACTTAGAAATTTTACTTTTTGAAAAAAAATTTGAAAAACAATTTTCCTTCTTTTCTCTCCCCCTTTGCCGTATATCAAAAAAAAAGCATTGCAAGTCAATTTCGAATTAGAGTTAGTTAAAAGAAATTGTAAATTTGTATTGAACCAACTCTAGTGAATTCAAGCATGAAAAAGGACCAAACCAATTTAAACAAACTTTTTCAGGTTATGTCTAACCCAGTTAGCTACTCACTAACTGTTATAAAATAGTAGTTTTCACTAGAGTTAGTCATGCTAAGTGATCTGATCAAGTTAGATTTGCTAAACTTGAACACTTAACTGGATTGCTTTTCAATTTGTATTTATTGCCCCAATTACTGCAGATGCACTAACTTAAAGCATCATGAATCAAGGCATAGACCTAAGCATCTCAACCCAGTCTAGGTTATCAATCAAAGTACCCTAAGGTGCTTGTGAGATGCTGGCTTATAGATCTATAGGTGAATGCAGTTCTACAGTTAAGGCCTAAGCTAAGTCATTTTGCGCAAAAACCCTAGTTTTGAAGGGGTAATTTTTTTGAAAAAAAACTAGTCCGGAAAATCATTTTTCAATAACTTGATAAACGAAATGATATTGAAAAAATATTACATTCTAATTTTAAAAAAAATTGAAAAAATAGAAAGGACTTTTGAAAACAATATAGAACAGTCCAATTCTACTAAGCACAACCCTAACTGATGATTCAAAAATAAATATCCATAACATGAAGTAGATAGCTTATGTGACGACCCGACTTCTATACCCTGTACCTAAGCCAGATCGCCGCTCTTTACTACCTTTACCTTTACTCACTTCACCTTAACCTTTGACTTCACCTTAGACCTTGGCCTTAGGTTACCACTACTTGACTTCAAGAACTGAAAACCATTTCCAAAGATCCACAATTCATATACTTTCAAGACATACAAAGACATAACTCCATTTCTATACTCTATGCTAGTTTTATAAACATCCTAGCAACTCAAAACAAATCTAATGACTTGAAATTAGAATCATTGCGGAATTTAACAAGACTAACAAACCATATGAAATCATGCTAAAGATTGTATCAACTTTTGACTCTATGCGGAGGTTAAACACAATGTTCACATTTTACCAAACAAAATATTAAATATTAAAGCTATACTAGAGTTTTGTACTCAACCTTATCTCTATGCAAAGTTTATACAAAATCATTACGTTCTACCAATCCAAAACACCAAACCACAAGTTTCTAAACTTCAGAAATTGCCTCTAAGCCTTAACCCAACGGATCTCTTCCACGGTTCCACCGCCACTGAGCATCAATGCAAGTCCTGGTCACCTCCATAACTTATGCTCTTTCTTTGCCATTATCTGCAATAGAAGGAAATGCAACTAATAAGCACAATGCTTAGTAAGTAAATCCTAACTCACAAATCCATACTATCGATAATAAACATGCTCATTTCAAAGAATGCTTACTTCCAAAATACATGCACATGGGAAAACTTACATCTACTTATCATGCTCAATCATGTTGAAAATATTACTTGCATTTACATCATTTGCAACCTTAACGTACTCATACATTCAAACACTAACTTCCTTACTCTTACTCTTTAACATGCTTGCAATGTATCAAGGCTAACATATGAAATAAAGGCACATACTTAAAACTGAAAACACTTGCGAATACTTATTTACTTAAAAATAGTAATCAACTTTCTTTAGGCCTTGACATTGTACCATGGTATCAATGTACCAATTGCACGCTTCTCTAATAGGTTGCGGGGTAGCTAGCCACCGCACCTTATTAGAGCTTCTTTCTAACTTTCTGTGGGCCTTCCATTTGCCCGCTACATGTCACTTTCCGAAAATAAAATACTTTGTTACTATAATACTTATACATATCAAACTATCTTACTTTTGCATAAATTTTGCACTTAACACCTTTACCTTTCTTACTTGAGACTTTCATCGAGCACCTTGCGTGCCCTTAATCCCAACCTCATTTTTGGGACTTTTCAAAAATTAAATCTTATCATGCTTAGCTTACATACACCAAATCTAAACCAATTAAAATTCTATCATGAGAAAACATGCATCTTTAAAAACTTAAAACACCCGATAACCATAATCTTAAAGCATGCATCATAAAACATGGTACTACAACAAGAACTTACATACGAAAACTACTCCTATTGCAGGTGAGTGATCTACTTACCCTTTTCTTGATGAAAACTCACTAAATAGAGGTAAAAACCCTAGCGTAGGACTCCTTTCCTCTTCCTTGCAAGAACTTCCCCTCCTTGGCCCTAGGGAAGAACCCTAGGCTTTCTACTCAAGAGGAGGAAGAAGAAGAAGAAGGAAGAAAGTTATGGCTTCCTCCCTTGTCTTTTTTTTTCGGAGCCTCCTCGCCCTCTCCTATTTGCGCAGCGACAAAAACCCTCGGGCACTCCACGTGACTTAAGCGAAGTTTAAATACCTCTTCATGAAAAAGCCTAACTCACCCATAACATAATTTCGCTCCTTCCTTTTTTGTACTTGATACCCCTGACCTTCTGGCTAGCCGAACTCCCTTAAGGCTTGGTATTGTCGCGTGGTCGCGAGTTCAAACCCCCGCCCGACCCTTAAATTTTTTTTTCATTTTTATTCCGAAAAATTGCTAGAAAAATTCCAAAAAATCCCTAATAATTCCAGAAAATTATTGGGTGTTACAATCCTCCTCACCTTGTAAAAAGTTCATCCTCGAACTTAAAACAGCTCTGGATACCTTTGCCTCATGCTATCTTCTGATTCCCAAGTTGCCTCTTCATGCTTCTGATTCAGCCATAAGACTTTCACTAGTGGTACCTCTTTGTTCTCAGCTTCTTAACTGTTCGGTCTATTATTTGAATAGGTCGACTTTCATAACTGAGATCCTCCTGAACTTGTACCATCCGTGGCTCAATCACTTGGTTGGCATCTGGGATGTGCTTCTTCAACATTGAGACATGGAACACATTGTGTATTGCTGACATCTCTGAAGGTAGCTCCAACTCATAAGCTACCTTGCCAACTCTTTTCGTCACTGGGTAGGGTCCTATGTATCGAGGACTTAGCTTGCCTTTCTTGCCAAATCTCATTACACCCTTCATAGGAGCTACTTTGAGGAAAACTATGTCCTCAACTTCAAACTCTAACGGTCTACGGCGTACATGACATAACTCTTCTGCCTACTCTGAGCAGTTTCTATTCTCTGGCGGATACTCTTTATAGCTTCTGTGGTATCATCTATGAGATCAGTCTGTGACCCCATTCTTTCTTCTCACTACCTTCATACCAACAGAGGGGAGATCTACACCTCCTTCCATAAAGAGCTTCATAGGGTGTCATACCAATAGTAGCCTGATAACTGTTGTTGTAGGCAAACTCAGCTAAACACAAATACTTGCACCAACTGCCTTTGAAATCTAATGCACAAGCTCTGAGCATATCTTCTAGAATTTGATTCACTCTCTCTGTCTGTCCATCAGTCTGGGGATGGAAAGTTGTGCTAAATTTCAGTTTGGTGCCTAGTGCTGTCTGTACGCACTCCCAAAAGTGTGAAGTGAAACGACCATCCCAATCAGAGATAATGGTCTTTGGGACTCCGTGTAGTCGGATCACTTCTTGCACATATAACTGGGCTAACTTTTCAATCGAGTAAGACACTCTGATTGCCAAGAAGTGGGCAGACTTGGTCAATCTATCTACTATCACCCAAATAGCGTCATAGCCATTAGTTGTCTTTGGTAGACCAACTATGAAATCCATGACTATGTCTTCCCATTTCCACTTTGGAATCTGAATGGGCTGTAGGACACCTCCTGGTCTCTGGTGTTCTGCTTTAACTCTCTGACATGTCAGGCAGGTGCTGACATACTTAGCTATGTCTCTCTTCATCCCTGACCACCAAAATCTTCTTTTCAAATCCTGGTACATCTTAGTGGAACCAGGATGCATTGAGTAGGGAGTTCCATGGGCTTCTTCAAGAATCTTCTTTCTCAACTCTTCATGATTGGGGACACATAAACGGTCACCATAGTAGAGTATCCCACTGTCAGATACTCTAAACTCTTTACTCTCTCCTTCTTGCATCTCCTGCTTGATCCTTTGGATATCAGAATCCTCAGCTTGCTCTTTCTGTATCTCTTCAAGCAAAGTCGACTCTAGTGTCAATAGAGCTAGCTGCCCATCAATAATCTCCACTCCATAATCTACTATCTCCTTCTGTAATGGTGGTGCCAATGATGATAAGGACATCAAAGTGGCACAAGTCTTTCTACTCAGTGCATCTGCTACTCTATTTGCCTTACCAGGGTGGTAAAGAATCTCACAGTCATAGTCCTTCACTAACTCGAGCCACCTTCGCTGTCTCATATTGAGGTCTTTCTGAGTGAAGAAATATTTCGGACTCTGGTGATCTGTATAAATCATACACTGCACTCCATACAAGTAATGCCTCCATATCTTTAAAGTAAAGACTACAGCTGCCAACTCCAGATCATGAGTGGGGTAATTCTTTTCATAGTCCTTGAGTTACCTGGAAGCATAAGCTATGACTTTGCCTTCTTGCATAAGGACTGCTCCAAGTCCTAGCTTTGATGCATCACTGTATATATCAAAGCTCTTATCACCTTCGGGTACTTCACAGTCCTCAGTCCACTCATACTTCTTATTCTTTCTGGTAAGGCCTGTAAGTGGAGAAGCTATCTTTGAAAAGTCCTCTACAAACCTTCTGTAGTACCCTGCCAAACCCAGAAAACTTCTGATCTCACTGGCATTCTTTGGTCGACTCCAGTTACTAACTGCTTCAATCTTGGCTGGGTCTACCATAATACCTTCCCTGGAAATGATGTGGCCTAGGAAGGCCACCTGATCAAGCCAAAACTCACACTTTGAGAATTTGGCGTACAACTCCTTCTGATGTAAGGTTTGCAATACCATCTTCAGGTGTTCGGCATGTTCTTCCTGAGTCTTTGAATACACTAGGATATCATCAATAAAGACAATGACGAACTTGTCCAGAAAATCCTTGAACACTCTATTCATTAGATCCATAAACGTCGCAGGGGCGTTTGTCACTCCAAAGGGCATGACCACAAACTCATAGTGCCCATATCTTGTACTGAAAGCAGTCCTTGGCACATCACTCTCCTTCACTCTGAGCTGATGGTAACCTGATCGCAGATCTATCTTGGAGAACACTGTGGCTCCCTTCAGCTGATCAAATAAATCATCTATCCTTGGCAAAGGATATCTGTTCTTGATGGTTACCTTATTCAAAGCTCGATAATCTATGCACATTCGCATAGATCCATCTTTCTTCTTGACGAACAATACAGGAGCTCCCCAAGGTGAATGACTAGGGCGGATGAAACCCTTGTCGAGCAGCTCTTGCAATTGTTCTTGCAATTCTTTCAGTTCTGCTGGCGCCATGCGATAAGGTGCCTTCGAAATTGGGTTGGTTCCTGGGGCCAACTCAATTTCAAACTCAATTTCCCGATTGGGAGGGAGTCCTAGTAACTCTTCAGGAAACACCTCAGGATAGTCACAGACTACCCTCACTTCTTCTCTCTTCAATCCTTCTCCTTGACTTGCATCCACTATATAAGCTAGAAAATTAGGCACCCCTTCTCTAACATTCTCTGAGCTTGTAAGGTATATAAGAACCTTTCTGTCTTTCTCTTTGGGTCTCCAATAAACTCAAATGAAGGTTCTGCTTCTGGTGTGAACTTGACTTTCCTCTTGCGGCAGTCTATAGAAGCACTATACTTGCTCAAGAAGTCCATCCCTAAAATGACATCGTAATCCTTCATCTCAAGGACTACCAAGTCACTATAGAGCTCTCGGTTGGAAATCCAGATTGGTATTGCCCTTAGCCTCTGAGTAGAGGCCATTACTTCCCCTGACGGTAAGGTTGTTAAAAATTTCTGACCCAAACTTTCTGGTGGGATCCCTAGCTTTTTAGAGAAAAGCATGGATACAAAAGAATGGGTTGCCCCAGTATCGAATAACACAATAGCATATTGAGATGAGATGAGTATTCGACCTGTGACCATGTTAAGAGCATTTGCCACCTCTTCCCTGGTGATGGCAAAAACCCTGGCGTTGGTCGTGGCTGGTGGGGCTTCCATCCTCGCCTGACTGTAATAAGATCCCTCCATAACTGGCTACATCTGGTGCAGCTGAGCAGGTCCACCCCCGTACTGAAGAAGCTGTGGTGGAGGCGGCTTTGCTTTAGGGCACGCCTTGGCCAGGTGCCCTACTACTCCACAGATATAAGACCCGCCAACACTCGACCGGATAGGGCAAGCCTTCATCATATGCCCTTCTGCTCCGCAAATATGACATCCGCTCATGCCCTGGCGACATGCTCCAAGATGTGTCTTCCCACACTTTGGGCAAGGAGAATACTTGAGCTGCTTGCTTGACGAGCCCCCTTTGTTGCCCTCAGAAGTCTTCTGGTCCCACTGCTTCCTCTTACCTGAATTCCCTTTCCAGTTTTGTTGGTTCTGAGGATTCCCTTGGGACTTCTGGGCTGATGCCTGTTGTTGTTGCACACGTGTGGCCTTTATACTATTCAAGTAGTGCTCAGTGATCAAAGCACTACTTACTAGTTCTTTTGAAGTCTGTGGTCTATTACCACTGCCGGCCACATTCAAAGCTATCTGAGGCCTCAGCATCTTGAGCATCAACCTGACTCTTTCCTTTTCAGTGCTAACTAACTCCAGGCACAAGCGAGCTAGTTGATTGAACTTCTTCACTGCTTCATCTACAGATAGATCTCCTTGACGGAACTCAGTGAATTCATCGTAGTGCTTGTTTGTTACCTTCATATGAAAGTACTCCTCTAAGAACTCTGCTTCAAAGTCGGCCCAGGTCATCTGATTCACATTTCTCTTAGCCTTCACTCTTTCCCACCACATCCTGGCATCTTCAGTAAGGCAGAAGGATGTGCACTTTATCTTCTCCACCTCGGGCTAGTCCAGTAACTCGATTATACTCTCCATTGTTTTGAACCATGCCTGAGCATCCCATGGTTCACTTGTGCCAGAAAAATTCTCGGGCTTCAATCTCTGCCATTGGATCAGATATGCTTCCTGTCTCACTTCTCTTGCCAGAGGTACTGGGGGAGTCTCTGTCACCACTGGTGCCACTACTTGCGCCACTGGCGCCACTGGCGTGGTAGCAGGCTGATTAGCCATCAAGGTAGCAATAACTTGTTGCTGTTCGGCAAGTTATCTCTGCAGCTGGGCTACCACTCCTTGAAGATCTGTTGGTGGTACTGACTCCGTGGACTCTTGTTCTCTAGGAGCTTGCTCCTCATTTCGGAAAATTCTGGGACGTCCTCTTGCCATTCTCTTACTCTATAGTGTAAAGAAAATAAAAACTCATTATCTCTTACTAACTTACTTCATTATCTCCTTGCACATATTAGCATAAAATAATACTAATATACTTTTCTATCATCATGCACTTACTGATACTAGCAGTCAATAATAAAAAGCATATAAAACTACAACATATGAACTTCTTACTTGGTAGGCGGCAGGATTGATGCTTGATGTCAGTGTGGCGGAAGGGTGGAAACTTTGCTTTGATACCACTCTGTGACGACCCGACTTCTCTACCCTGTACCTAAGCCGGATCGCCGCTCTTTACTACCTTTACATTTACTCACTTCACCTTAACCTTTGACTTCACCTTAGACCTTGGCCTTAGGTTACCACTACTTGACTTCAAGAACTGAAAACCATTTCCAAAGATCCACAATTCATATACTTTCAAGATATACAAAGACATAACTCCATTTCTATACTCTATGCTAGTTTTATAAACATCCTAGCAACTCAAAACAAATCTAATGACTTGAAATTAGAATCTTTGCAGAATTTAACAAGACTACCAAACCATATGAAATCATGCTAAAGATTGTATCAACTTTTGACTCTATGCGGAGGTTAAACACAATGTTCACATTTTATCAAACAAAATATTAAATATTAAAGCTATACTAGAGTTTTGTACTCAACCTTGTCTCAATGCAAAGTTTACACAAAATCATTACGTTCTACCAATCCAAAACACCAAACCACAAGTTTCTAAACTTCAGAAATTGCTTCTAAGCCTTAACCCAACGGATCTCTTCCACGGTACCACCGCCACTGAGCATCAATGCAAGTCCTGGTCACCTCCATAACTTATGCTTTTTCTTTGCCTTTATCTGCAATAGAAGGAAATGCAACTAATAAACACAATGCTTAGTAAGTAAATCCTAACTCACAAATCCATGCTACCGGCAGCACACGGAGTTGATCGCCGCCGGGCGGGAGAAGTTCGCCTCTGTTCCCACGGAGGCGCAGTGGCCGCCGTCACGGTTGCCGCCTCTGGAGGTGGCGCGGGAGCTGCCCCTGCGGCGGAGGAACCTAAGAAGGATGAGAGGTGGAAGAGAAAGAGGAATCTGACGATGATATGGGATTTAGCTTGTTTGATTAAACGGCGAGGTTATATTGTCCGATCCTTGTTCTATGTCAGTTAATTTGAGATCATTTATGGTATTGCTTTTGAAGTTAGACAAAGAAAGTCAGAAACTATTTTGCTTTCAGTTCTGTTCTCTTTGAATCAACTGTTAATGGAAGGCATGTTATTTTAAAAAAAAAAACCCATGCTACCGATAATAAACATGCTCATTTCAAAGAATGCTTACTTCCAAAATACATGCACATGGGAAAACTTACATCTACTTATCATGCTCAATCATGTTGAAAACATTACTTGCATTACATCATTTGCAACCTTAACGTACTCATACATTCAAACACTAACTTCCTTACTCTTACTCTTTAACATGCTTGCAATGTATCAAGGCTAATATTGAAATAAAGGCACATACTTAAAACTGAAAACACTTGCGAATACTTATTTACTTGAAAATAGTAATCAACTTTCTTTAGGCCTTGACATTGTACCATAGTATCAATGTACCAATTGCGCGCTTCTCTAATAGGTTGCGGGGTAGCTAGCCACCGCACCTTATTAGAGCTTCTTTCTAACTTTCTGTGGGCCTTCCATTTGCCCGGTGCATGTCACTTTCCGAAAATAAAATACTTTCTTACTATAATACTTATACGTATCAAACTATCTTACTTTTGCATAAATTTTGCACTTAACACCATTACCTTTCTTACTTGAGACTTTCATCGAGCACCTTGCGTGCCCTTAATCCCAACCTCATTTTTGGGACTTTTCAAAAATTAAATCTTATCATGCTTAGCTTACATACACCAAATCTAAACCAATTAAAATTCTATCATGAGAAAACATGCATCTTTAAAAACTTAAAACACCCGATAACCATAATCTTAAAGCATGCATCATAAAACATGGTTCTACAACAAGAACTTACATACGAAAACTACTCCTATTGCATGTGAGTGATCTACTTACCCTTTTCTTGATGAAAACTCACTAAATAGAGGTAAAAACCCTAGCGTAGGACTCCTTTCCTCTTCCTTGCAAGAACTTCCCCTCCTTGGCCCTAGGGAAGAACCCTAGGCTTTCTACTCAAGAGGAGGAAGAAGAAGAAGAAGGAAGAAAGTTATGGCTTCCTCCCTTGTCTTTTTTTTCCCAGCCTCCTCGCCCTCTCCTATTCGCGCAGCCACAAAAACCCTCGGGCACTCCACGCGACTTAAGCGAAGTTTAAATACCTCTTCATGAAAAAGCCTAACTCACCCATAACATAATTTCGCTCCTTCCTTTTTTGTGCTTGATTCCCCTGACCTTCTGGCTAGCCGAACTCCCTTAAGGCTTGGTATTGTCGCGTGGTCTGAGTTCAAACCCCCGCCCGACCCTTAAATTTTTTTTTCATTTTTATTCCGAAAAATTGCTAGAAAAATTCCAAAAATCCCTAATAATACCAGAAAATTATTGGGTGTTACAGCTTAGCAGGTAAATAAATATCCATAAGTAGGTAAATAAATAGCAAGTAGATAACATAGCTAAGTAAAAGGTCAACTGGTCAACAAAAAGACCAATAAAGTCAATAACAAGTCAACCCCACTTAGTAGGAAAAGTCAAATAGACAGGAGTTCAATCGGATAGCTGGCAAACCATTCAAGTCTAGGAGGAAGGGCCAAGGGGAAAGAATGGACCAGGCTGCCATGACCAGAACATGGACATCAGCTCGTCGTATCAGGCCTGGTTCGCTTCTCGTTCGATCCGAAAGGCATCCATGTACTCGCGTGATAGGCCTGGTTCACATCGTGCTCAGCATGAAGAGCGTCCATGAACTCGACGTGATGCGCCTCTACCTCCTCTCGGAGACTGTGGACCTCTGTCTGGAGACTGTGGACATCAGTCTCAATCCATGCTAAGCACTGGTCCGTAGTCAGTGGTGGAGGCTCTCGTAACTGCTCCTCGATCTTGGCGGCGAGCTCGGCTACGTCGACCTCAACCTCCTCGTCCGAATCGGCCGGGTGTCGAGCCCTCTGCCATCTCCACGATAACACCCCGACGGCCGAGATATCTATGCCCGCAAAAGAAAAGTTCCTAGACCCTAGCTCATCGAATTCGGTCAGTGGGATGACCTCCCCAGCAGTGACGTCACACCCATGGTGATGTAGGAGGGCAGTGATGATGTGACAGTAGGGCGTGCGTACTCGGGAATGGGTGGATATTGTCGATGCATTTATTAAAATAAATTAAGAAAAATTAATCGGAAATGAATAAATAAATCATATTGGGGTGGCATTGTGAAAGTTGGGTGATTGAGGACAACAGAAGAGCTTTCGGTCGCCTTGCAAGGAAGTGGAATGAGAGGAGAATTCAGATTGTGTGGTGAATGATCAAAGGTTGAAGTGTTTATATAGTGGTTCACGGGCGCCCGTGAGGGCTCTAGGGCACCCGTGATGATTGAGGCACCCGAGAGCATCTCGGGCGCCTAAGTCAGGGTGGTCAGGGCTTTTGGCAGCTTTGGATGCTTTGAAGTACGATAAAGCATGAGGCGCCTGTAAGGTCTCGGGCGCCTGTGTTGACCAAGTTTGATTGTTGACCAAGTTGGACCGTTGACCAAGTTTGACTATGTTGACCAGGTTTGACCAATCAATAACTAAGTTAATCAAGCTCTAAATTATATTCAAGACTTAATTTTAATGACACAAAAATGAAATTCAATTTTTGATAGAATGCTAAGTGAAGAAAAACAATGTAGGGTTCATTCGAAAGCTTTGAATTAATTTTGGAAAAATTTTGAGTTAATTTCGAAAAAATTTTGAGTTATTTTCGGAAAAAATTTTGAGTTAATTTAAAATTGAGTTAATTTTGAAACAAAATTTTGAGTTAATTGAGTTAATTTTTTTAAAAAATTAAGTCCTAGACATCTCACCCAGTTCTACGTGACAAAACAGGTTACCTTATCTATTTTGTGAGTTGTTTTATTTTTAACTTCGAATTAGTGTTAAAACTATGATTTACTTAAAACTTGTGTTAGATTCAAATTTATGAAATAGTAAATTGAATTTGATTTTCAGTAATCGGCTTCCAGGTCTTGGCGAGGCACAGAAGCCTTCTTTGGTCGTAGCCTTATTGGAGCAACAACCCTTTCCTTGACAGAGTCTTTTATCAAAATTTCATTTTCAAATTACTTCTTGAAAAATTTTGGTCTAACTAGTTTAGGTCTTGGATCGGTAGCTTTGGCTAGTTCCACCAGACTAAACAGACCAAGTAGGGTACGCCTTACCCTACTTGACCTTATTAGAAAGGCTTCCCTATCGTACTATCATCTCACCTCCACCTAATACTATGTTGTTCAAGTTTCAAATAAACCGTTTGTCCTTAATCTAACCAATCCTAAGTCTAAGTATAATATTAAAATTGCAAGGAAAAAGTAAACAAGCAAGCAAGCAATTCAGGCACACAATTATCTAAGTAAAGTCAGAATTGGAGTAATACTCCGGATTTTCAAAATCAGCAAGATTGTGAATTAAATTTTCTAGCATATTGACCTTACGTTTCAGGATTTCATTTTCTTATTTTAATTTTCTGAAATTTACCTTAACTAATTTATATGAATCAATCACATTATTTGAGGTAAATACTGGATTTTCAAATACTGTAAATTTACCTTTCCCGATTGTTTGTCCAGCGTTCTTGGGGGTTCCGCTTGTTGTAGGTGATGAAGGTTGACCCTTGCGAGTGAGGCACTGATTCTTATAGTGTCCTCTTTCGCTGCACGTAAAACATGTTACATGAATTTTACATTTTGAATTTACCATGTTACCTTTTGATTCCTTGTTGGAGGCCTCCCCCTTGATTTTAGTCATCTTTCTTTTGCTTGATTGTCTCTTCAGCATCTTATAGTGGTCGCGAGCTAACCGGACCAGTTTCCGACGAGCCCTTTCTTTGTCGTCAGACTCTGAATCTGAGTCGGACTCGGGTACTGGTTGAGGCTTATTCTTTGGTGGTTCTCTCGGAGTTTTCCCTGCAATAGGAACTATAACTTCCTCGACCATTGCAGTATCAGTTTGATTATTTAACCTTAATTAAAAAGATTCAAAATTAGTTACCAATTTTGTCTCAGAAAACTCGTCTTCTGACTCTGGTTCGATTTCGAAGTCAGGTACGGATTCTATCTCATCTTCTGATCCAAAGTAATTTCGAAGTCGGGTGCCAAGTTTGTCTTAGCTACTTGTGCTTGAGCCGAGAATGCAAAATAACTTGCCTGATCATCTTCTCCATCTGAGTTCTCTTGATGTAGGTTGATCAACATCTCCCAAATTTCTCTAGCACATCCGAACGGACCGACTAGCTTGAGTTGTTCTTTGGTTAGGCCACATTGTAGGATTGTCGTTGCCCTTGCATCTGTTTCAATCTTGTTGAGCGTTGGTTCATCCAGCTTGTCCCACGCAATTGATAGTCCATCTTCTGTAGGGAAGGAGAACCCCGTTTGACTTCAGATGTCCATATGGGCCTTCAGATGGGATTCCATTTGACTTCTCCAAAAACTGAAATTCTCGCCGGAGAATAGCGGTGGACGAGCACTGTTCCACTCTTGGTCGGCCATTTAATTTAAATTGAAGAATTTTACAAAAAAAACCTTGTCTCAAGACTACGTCTTGGATTAACAGTGCGGGAAAAATAATAATAATAAAATCGAGTAGTGTTGCACCAACCTTGATTAACGAGAAAAATACAAGCGAAAAGGAAAAAAAGAAAAAAATATATTAAATTTCGAAAAATCCGAAAAAAATCTCAACTAGTGGTTGCACCAAGTTTGAGTCACCCACTCCGATACCACTTGTGGGATTGGATTGAGTCGATAGAGGGGGGGGTTGTAACGCCCGCTTTTTTTTTTCATAAAGCGGCGTTACGCTAAACATACATGTGCATATAAAACCTCTTAATGCAGCGGAATCATAAATTCTTTTTCACATGCTTTTAACCATACAATTAGTGCTTAAATCATATACACATATCTAGCATCATGATATCAACTTTTCGTAACACATTCATAAGCTTTCATGAGCATTTCAGGTAACCTATTACCAGCATGCATAGCATCATGATTATTTACTTTCCATAATTCATTCATAAGTCTTTCAGGTAGCAAGTAGTTTTATCCATAACTTCATAAGTAGTAGGTTGTTTCATAGGCATAGCTATCATAAGTAGAGCATAACCAACATAAGTATTGTAAGAAAACAAAACATGCAATCAGTGAAATGAGAGGGACTCTTGGCCATGTCACTACCACACACACATAGTCTTGCCTCTCCTGCTGCTTCCTTTGAAATCTCTTGCTTAATCTGCAGTATAAGAAAATAAAACTATAAGCACGGAGGCTTAGTAAGACCCTTTTCCTACTCACAAAATCCATACGTCGTATAAACATGAACATAGATATCATCATCATGGCATCAGCATGAACATAGATATCATCATGGCATCATAGTCTAACGTGAACATGAATAAAATCATGGCATTAAAATTTGGCATGAATATAAATTAAATCATGGCATCATAAATTTGCATGAACATAAATAAAATCATGGCATCCTAACTTAGCATGAACATAAATAAGTCATGACATCATAAATTAGCATGAACATAAATAAAATCATGGCATTATAATCTGGCATGTACATAAATAAAATCATGGCACTATAATTTGGCATGAACATAATTAAAATCATGGCATCATAAATTAGCATGAACGTAAATAAAATCATGGCATCCTAACTTAGCATAAACATAAATAAATCATGGCATCATAAATTAGCATGAACAATAAACAAAATCATGACATCGTAATTAACGTGAACAATAACCATAATCATGGCATCATAATTAACATGAACATATAAACATAATCATGGCATCCTAATTAACATGAACAATAAACATAATCATGGCATCATAATTAACATGAACAATAAACATTATCATGGCATCCTAATTAACATGAACATACTTTGTATTATCATACTTTGCATCAACATACCTTGCATAGACATACTTTTCATAAACATACTTTTCATAAACATAATGCATATCATGGATGGATGCATGTAGCAGATGCATATATCATAAGGATGCTTAGTTTTAAATCGTACTTTTAAATACTTAAACATAATCATAACATTCATTGGGCCCTGGCTTGTACCACATTCATACATCATATGCGCGCATCCCTAAGTAAATATGAGGTAGCTAATCTCGACCTACTAGGGTAAGGACAGCTTCATCGGTAGTCCCGAACCGTAAGGACAACTTCATCGGTAGTCCCGAACCGTGGACAGCTTCATCGGTAGTCCAGAACCGTGGACCTTACTTAGGTCCGGTACAAGCCCATTCATAAAATAAAATACTTTCACATGCTTCTTCATTCATAATCATTCATAGCATATTCATTCATTCATCATACTTAACTTCATCGTTATGCCTTGAAGGCATAAACCTTAACTTCTTCCTTCATTTTCATTCCATATCATCATTATGCCTCGAAGGCATGAACTTTAACTTTCTTCATCATTTTCATTCTTAAACATGGCATACGTACATATATTCATGAGCATGGCATACATACAAATTATTCATAAAGCATGGCATACATACATATCATTCATAAATCATGGCATACATACAAATTATTCATAAAGCATGGCATACATACATATCATTCATAAATCATGGCATACATACCTATCATTCATAAATCATGGCACATGTCTAAACATTTATGAGTTATCACCACAAGTGACCTAACATATAATTCATGACATATAAACTAAGGGTTTGCTTAACATAGAAATTCTTCCATCATACTTAAACATACATCTTAGTAACCTATAAACAAGCATCTTTGTAGTTTTAACCCAACCCTAGCCCTAGGCTATGTCCTTGGCCGAAAGCTCCAAGGAACCCTAGGTCCATGAAAACTTTGCATAAATCCCCAAACAACATCTCATACATACATACTAGGCCATAGAAAACATTTGATTCCGTACTTAAGGCCAACCCTAATCCTTTAACCCTAGTTCTTGCCCTTGGCCGAAACTTTAAGGGTCCCTAAAGTTCATGAAAAATTCCTATAAAACATAATTTCTACCCATCATGCCATAGGGAACCAAAACTTATATGTTGAATGGTTAGATCAATGTCCAACCATGGGTTAGGGTTCTTGGCCGAAACTCATTAGGCCTTATAATCATGTAAAATTTCATGTAAATCACCACCAACATCACTTACATCATAATAAATCATAAGAACCATCATTTGAGAGTTAGAAACTAAACCTAGCCATGAAACTTGCAAGTGGCCGAAACCCTAACTTCTTTTTCATGGATTTTCATCTTAGATCTTAAATAAAAACTTAGATCATATCCACATCAAGGAAAAACCATTACACCACAGGTGAGGGGGTCTTACCATGGGTTATCTTGGTTTTTAGACCTTAAAAGGGAAGATGATGAAGACTTTGGTTGCCCCTTGATCACCCTTTGCCCTTGTAACCTTGTAGATGACCCTTAACACTTGAAGATTAAGCCCTCTTGTGAAGTTTTCTCTAGGAAAACCTTCCTTGAAGTTTCGGCCAGCTTGAGGGAGGAGGAAGAAGAGAGGTGGAATTGATGGAAGGAAGAAAGAAACTCCCAAACCCCCTCTTTATAACACATTAAGGAGGCAAATGAAGAGTCATGGTTGATGACTCTTCATTTTTCCTAAGCCTTAACCATAATCCACTTCATTTCCTCATAGCACTCCCTTACTAGGTGAATTGGTTAGAGCATGCATGGTTGAACAAGAGGTCCAAGGTTCAATCCTTGGTGCATGCACTAATTTTTTTTGTATTTTATTATTATTATTTTTTAATATTTCGAAAATCCTCTAAAAATTTCCCCATAATTATGTTAATATTTCCCATCAAAATCCCATTATATTTCTATAAATTTTTACCTAGAATTTACCAATAATCATGGTGCTAGAAAGCCCATATAAGGCCCATTAGGGCCTTTTTCCCACAATTTAAATGGAAAAACATGGATTTCTAGCCTAAAATTCGTATTAATATTTCTAGTTCCCTCGGAAAATTATCTAGACATGCTTAATATTTTAAAGAAATATTAAGAGAATTTTCGGGTCGTTACAATCCCCCATACCTCGTGAAAGTTCGTCCTCGAACTTAGAATAGCTCCGGGTACTTGCGCCTCATCTCGTCCTCGCATTCCTAGGTAGCTTCTTCGAACCGCTGACTTTGCCATAGAACCTTGACTAAGGGTACCTCCTTACTCCTTAGCTTCTTGACTTCCCGATCCAAGATCTGGATAAGTCTGCTTTCATATCTTAGGTCCTCCTGCACTTGCACTGTCTGTGGCTCGATCACTTGGTCCGTATTTGGGATACACTTTTTAAGCGTTGACACATGGAACACATTATGGATGGCCGACATCTCGGAAGGCAGCTCCAGCTCATATGCCACCTTACCAACTCTTTTCAGGATCAGGTACGGCCCCACATAACGCGGACTTAGTTTTCCTTTCCTCCCAAATCTTGTCACCCCTTTCATCGGAGCCACTTTGAGGAACACCAAGTCTCCAACATTAAATTCCAGTGGTCTACGCCGGACATCGGCATAACTCTTCTGCCGGCTCTGAGCAGTTTCTATCCGTTGTCGAATATTCCTTATAGCTCGGGTGGTGCTGTCGATGACATCTGTTGTGAGCCCCATTTCCTTCTTTTCACCACCCTCGTACCAACAGATCGGAGATCTACATCTCCTCCCGTACAACGCTTCATAAGGTGCCATTCCGATAGTAGCTTGGTAGCTATTGTTGTAAGCGAATTCCGCTAAGCATAGATATCGACACCAGCTCCCTTTGAAATCCAAGGCACAAGCTCGCAACATGTCTTCTAGTACTTGATTCACCCGTTCGGTTTTCCCATTAGTCTGAGGGTGAAACGCGGTGCTAAATCGCAATTTAGTGCCGAGAGACTTCTGAACACACTCCCAGAAGTGCGAAGTAAAGCGACCATCCCTATCTGAGATGATGGTCTTGGGAACTCCATGAAGTTTGATTATCTCCTTATCATATAATTGAGGCAGTTGCTCAATCGAATAAGTCATCTTGATTGCTAAGAAGTGAGCAGACTTAGTCAACCTGTCCACAATTACCCATATCGCATCATATCCGTTTGTAGTCCGGGGAAGTCCTGAAATGAAATCCATTGAGATATCTTCCCATTTCCATTCCGGAATTGGAAGTGGCTACAGAACTCCTCCGGGTCGCTGGTGTTCTGCTTTTACTTGCTGGCAAGTCATGCAAGTACTGACATGCTGAGCCACATCTCTCTTCATATCGGACCACCAGAACTTCTCTTTCAAATCTTGATACATCTTGGTGGATCCTGGATGCATCGAATAAGGGGTTCCGTGAGCTTCCGCTAGTATTTTCCTTCGAAGCTCCGGATCATTAGGAATACTAGACGATCCCTAAGGTATAGTTCCCCCCTTTTGCGATATGAAAACCATCACCTTTTCCTTCTAAGATCTCCTGTTTTATTTTCTGAAGACTCAGATCACTATTCTGTTTTTCCAATATATCCCCAAATAGCGTGGGTGATATTGTCATGGTGGAAAGTCGTCCGGAGATGACCTCGACCCCAAAATTAACCATTTCTCTTTCGAGTGGTCGGGGTAATCTAGATATAGACATCAGGGTGGCACTTGCCTTCCGACTGAGTGCATCGCCACTTTGTTTGCCTTCCCTAGATGGTAGAAGATCTCGCAGTCATAGTCCTTCACCAACTCAAGCCATCAGCGTTGTCTCATATTCAGGTCCTTCTGAGTGAAGAATTATTGCAGACTCTGGTGGTCTGTATAAATTCGACACTGCGCTCCGTACAGATAATGCCTCCATATCTTAAGAGCGAATACCACCGCGGCCAGTTCCAGGTCATGAGTGGGGTAATTCTGTTCGTACTCCTTGAGTTGTCTAGAGGCGTAGGCAATAACCTTTCCATTCTGCATAAGTACAGCTCCAAGTCCTAGTTTGGAGGCATCGCTATACATGTCGAAGCTCTGATTGCATTCTGGAAGGGTAAGGATTGGAGCGCTGGTAAGTCTCCTTTTTAGTTCCAAGAAACTCCTTTCACAGTTTTCCGTCCATTCTTACTTCCTATCCTTCCGGGTGAGAGCCGTTAAAGGGGCTGCAATCCTCGAGAAGTCCTCCACAAATTTTCTGTAATAGCCTGCCAGCCCAAGAAAACTTCTGATTTCGCTGGCGTTCTTCGGCCGGCTCCAGTTGTTCACAGCTTCAATCTTTATTGGGTCCACCATAATCCCGTCTTTGGAAATAATATGGCCCAAAAAGTCCACTTGATTGAGCCAGAACTCACATTTGGAAAATTTTGCGTACAGTTGCTTTTCCCGAAGAACCTCCAATACTATCTTTAGGTGCTCAGCGTGCACTTCCTGGGTCCTCGAATAAATAAGGATATCGTCGATGAAGACGATCACAAATTTATCGAGAAATGACGAGAATACCCGATTCATAAGGTCCATAAACATAGCAGGAGCATTCGTCACGCCGAAGGGCATAACCACAAACTCAAAATGACCGTACTTGGTTCGGAAAGCCGTCTTTTGAATATCCTCTTGTTTTACTCTAACTTGATGATAACCGGACCTCAAATCAATTTTTGAGAAAACAGTGGCTCCCTTTAATTGATCAAACAGGTCATCTATCCTCGGAAGAGGATACCTGTTCTTGATCGTTACGTTGTTTAGCGCCCGGTAATCTATGCACATTCGCATAGATCCGTCTTTTTTCTTCACAAACAGTACCGGAGCTCCCCACGGGGAATGACTAGGGCGAATAAATCCCTTATCCAGCAACTCCTGTAACTGTTCCTGAAGCTCCTTTAATTCAACTGGCGCCATACGGTAAGGTGCCTTGGAGATCGGGTTGGTACCAGGAACCAATTCGAACTCAAACTCCACCTCTCTATCAGGGGCTAATCCTGGTAATTCATCTGGGAAAACCTCTGGGTAATCGCATACTGATAAGTACCATTTTATTGATTATTTTAATTGCTAAAATCCATATTTGACCTATATTTTTATTGTTTAATTGTGAAATTGCCCTAGGTTTTAGAACTTACTTTTATTTTGGACTTAATTACAAATTTACACAAAATTGGATTATTTGGCGACTAAATTTTTGGTCTATTTTTGTAGGCATTAAAGGTTCATGACCTAGGGCATACTAGGTCAAACTTGAGTCGGAAGAGGAACCGGATCGAATTATCAAGCTTCGGATTAATCTGGGCCGTCCGATTCACAAGCGGCTAGATTTGAGCCATCCGGGACCTTCTGAAGCAATCCGAGCTAGGGTTAGGGTTGATCAAGCATTCTGATCAAGATCTGAAGGTTTTATCCCAATCAGAGCTCAATCAACCGTTGGATCAAGCTCGGAGGGCTCTAGATCGTCCATTCAAAGACTAAGTTGATCTGGACCATCCGTTGCACATCTGGAGGATCCGAGCTACCACAAGGCAGATCTTGACCCCTGATCATCATCATTAAAGTTTGGCTCAAATCAGAGCAAGATCAGTCGTTGGATAGATGTGGAGAAATCTGGGCCGTCCAATGCTTATGTATTTAATCAAACGCTTCCCTGCCTTCAGCCTCGTCACGTCTTCGCCGCAACAGTAGCATCTTCTTCATTTTCTTCGTTTTGCTTCAATTTTTTCTCCAATTCGAGGCGCGACCACTCAATCACTACCTTGGATCAAATTCTGAGTCATTGGGGATAGCTTTCTTGGAGAATTCGGCTCAAATTGCACCGGAAAAGGGATGTTTGAGGGTTTCGGCAGCTCAGCAATCCAGTCACTTGTATCTCTTCCGTGAGCCATTTCCAACCATCTGAGCCAGCTGTAGGGGTTCTCAGGTGAGCTCAGATGTTCCTCGAATCATCATCGCAACCCCCATCAACTGAGGCCGAGGAGATTGGATTGAAATTCCAGTTGTGTGCGTTTTGAACAGAGTTGATCGATTGAAGCTGCTTTCCAATGATTTGCTGAGCCTAGGGGTTCGAAGCCAGCTCTTGCTTGACGACCAAGAAGATTTTAAGCGTAGGGAAGGATTGGGGTTTAGTTTAATTAGCTAACTTTAAGTTTCTTAGCTGTAATTTTCAATTCCTGCATTGTTCTGTTCTGAACGTTTGTATCAGCTACCTTAGTTTAAGTTTTGAATTGTTTTTGCTTAAATTAGTGGTTTAAATCTGTTCTTTCATTAGTTAGCTAGTTTGTTTAGTTAATTCTTCACTTAATTTTACTTGCTTTGCAATTTTATTCTTGCGTATCAGTTGTATCCTTGATTTCTGCATTTTGTTTCCCTGTTGTGTATCACTTTCATTGCCTTGCGTATCAATTTTTCCTTTCGGTAGCAGCATTCTGTTTTAAGCAAGTGTTAGATTTTCTTCTACGATCTACATTGTAGCTGGATTCATTTGCAAGAAATTTAGTATCACTTTCTGCTTCTTGTATCAGTTTGTTGGAATCGAACCCCATTTCTGCATTTGGATAAATTTCTGCACATCACTCTATTCCTACAATTCTGGGTTATTTCTGCAAGTGTAGTAATCAGTCTCTGAAGTTTGTATCAAGAGAACTTTGGATCTTCTCAACTTTTCTGAACATTAAGTTTGTGCAGTGTAATTCAGCTTTCAATTCAGTCCACTGCATTTCATTTCTGAAATTGGCTTCGGATTCCTTAGTTTCTGCATCCATCTGTGCTTAAATGTTGCATCGATTCATTTGCTTTACATCAATTATCTTGTACAAGTTATAGATTTGCATTCAGCTCAGTTTTGGCACATAGGTCTGCAATTGAATTGGACTGAAATTTCTGCAAACACATTTCTGCCTCTGTTATTTCTGAACATTACACTGGCTGAAATTCTGTGCACTTAACTCAAACTCGATTTCTGAAGTTGAACTTAATCTCTGCATCCGAATTGTACATGAAATCTGCACATTGTTCTGCCTTAACGTGACTGAATTGGAGCTGCATTTGGATGCTAAAGTTCTTCCTTCAACTCTTGCAAATTTGTTCACTAATAGTCTTGCTTTCTAAGCTCAATTGACCAGCTTCAACTCTGAATTCTGAGCTGGAAATTTTCTGCAAAGGTATGCAGAATTTGTGAAGCAGTTTTCCTTCTCTTGCGTGCCAATTTGCTGAAATTCGGCACTTTGTATCAAGTTCATGTTTAGGCAGTGATTGGCACCAAGTTATAGGGTATTTCTAGTGTGCTATATTGTCTGAAATCAACTGGTACTGCATTCATCCATTTCCGAATTTTGTTTGCATTTGTTGGCTTCCAAAACATTGTAGCTAAATTGAGTTGAAGTTGGTGCTTGTTGAATTTCTGAATTTCGCATGCTTTTATCGGTGTCAAGCTTGTTTGTTTCCAAAATCTGCCATCACTGTATTTATTCATTTGCTTAGCATCAAGATTGCATTTAATATCCATTGTGTTCCCTTTTAATTTCGATTTAGTTCCCTTGGTCGAGTTGGTTGACCTCCGATTGAGTTATCACTCACTATCGTTTGTTTAATTCCTTTGTTTGGTTTTCGTTCATTTTCATTGAGTTTTCCTTTCAGACTGAAACTAGCCCAAATCTTTATTTGAAACCCAAAAACATAAACGACACATAAATACAAGCTCGAATCACACAACGTCAACTAGTCCCGAGGAAAAATACGACCTGTGGCCCCTTTACTACGTTTTCATATTTTTGATTGCAAAAAGGGTTTCCAGCACATTTATAAATTCTAAATTCTGACGGATCCACACATTTCGTGACAATTTAATCTAGTATTTCGGGTTCGTCAAATTTTTGGCACCGTTGCCAGGGAAGCAACTAGTTGATTTGTTTGATTTTTTTGCTTGTGTGTTTTTGGACATATCATTGGGTTCTATTTTATTTTGCTTTATCTTTTGTATGCGGTTGCTACCATTTTTCTTGTTTGTTTTGTGACAGGACTGCCAGTTCAAAATGTTCTCATCTACTTACCAGCAGCCGTGTCCACAATTTCAGCAGAACCAACCTTTTAATCAGCAACCAAATCAATTTGTTCAGCCACAATGTCAACAATTTCAGCAAGATTTTCAGCCAAGGTAGAATTTTCAGATTGGGCAGCCACCATTCCAGAGCTATCAGCCCAACTCTCAGCAACTCTATCAACAAAATCAAGTATATTTTCAAGGAATTCAGCAAGGGTGTTTTGATAATGAGAATTTTCAGCAACCACCCTTCCATCAAGTTCAACCAAACCCAAATTTTCAGCATATTAATCAAAATTTCCAGCAGCCTTTTGTAAGTTTTCAGCAAGGAAATAATCAATTCCAGCCTCCACCTCAGCCATGGCAGCAAGAATTTCAACCTATACTGAATTTTCAACAACCTCTTCAACATTCACAGCCATATGATTCAAATTTTCAGTTACAAGATCAGAATTTCAGACCATTCAATTTCAATTTTCACCACCACAATTTCAGCCTCAGATCCAGGATTTCCAGGGCTACAATTTTCAGCAATCTCACCCAACCTGTGAACCAAATTTTCAGCAGTTTAATCAGCCTGTTCAACCATTTTATCAACCCCCACAGTCTCAATTTNACAGCTTTCTTCACAGGCAGTGGCAGCTAACATTTCGCCGTCCTACACATCAGCCTCAGCAAGACTCCTTTCAAGCTCTGATACCATAGAGAGCGGAGGATCTCCTTCTCGAACTTAGCTCAGGACGGAGCCATCACCTAAAGCCGAGAACAACAAGAGAAGATACACACAAGGAGAGACTCACAGAAAGGCCAATGGATTTTATTAGGAAAACAAGAGGGAAGTAAGGGATTGAGGATCGACTTCAAGTACCCCTAGCTGCCGAGGATCAAGAGAAAGTTAGCTTCATCACGGCTGACGTCACCTATTGCTGCACGGTCATGCCGTTCGGGTTAAAGAATGCTGGGGTCACCTATCAATGAATGATGAACAAGGTCTTCCGGACGCAGATCGGGCGGAATATTGAAGTATACGTAGATGATATCCTGATCAAGTCCGCCCGAGCGGAAGACCTGGTAGCTGATGTGGAGGAAACTTGCCAAACTTTACGCAGGTATGGGCTAAAACTGAACTCTGCTAAGTGTCTTTTTGAAGCTCGGAGCGGAAAATTCCTCGGGTGCATAGTGACCGAGAGGGGCATCGAGGCCAACACCAGCAAAGTCAAAGCCCTGCTAGATATGCCCCCTCCAAGGAACCTCCGAGAAGCGTAAAGACTCACCGGGCGGATCACAACCCTGTCCCGGTTCATCTCTCGGTCGGTCGAACGAGGATTGCCATTCTTTAAGACCCTTAGCCGAGCCACTAAATTTCAATGGGACGTCGACTATGACAAGGCATTTGAGGAGTTGAAGGCATACCTCGCCGAGTTACTAGTGTTGGCCAAGCCCGAGATCGGGGAGGTGTTGTCTGTATACTTAGCTGCCTCGACTGACTTGGTTAGCATGGTTTTAGTCAAGTAGGAGGGAACCGAGCAGCAACTGGTGTACTTTTTCACCCATTTACTGAAAGGAGCCGAGTGTCGATACACGACACTCGAAAAGTTGGCGTATGTACTATTGTTAGGTGCACGGAGGCTTCAGCCTTATTTTCTAGCGCATCCGATCATGGTCCTTACCAACAACAACCTGGGTCGGGTAGTCTCCAATCTAGAAGCGTCAGACCGGCTGATTAAGTGGACCACTGAACTAAGTGAATATGATATCTAGTACCAGGTTCGCCTGGCCATCAAAGCACAGGCCTTGGCGGATTTCTTGAGTAAGTTACATTCAGAAGAGGCTGAAGAAGCATGGCAAGTTTATGTGGATGGCTCGTCGGCTCGGTCGGGTAGTGGAATCGACCTCTTGATGGTTTCCCTAAAGGGAGAACAATTGCACCTATCAATCCGACTAGAGTATCAGGCCACGAACAATGAGGCTGAGTATGAAGCCCTTATAGCTAGGTTGCAAGCGGCTAAACACGTTGGAGCCACCCGGGTGATACTATACTCCGACTCTCAGCTGGTTACCCAGCAAGTCGCCAGTCGGTTTGAAGTCAATAGCGACCAGTTGCAGGCCTTCGTGGAAGTTTATAAGAAGATGAAGGCCGAGTTTCGGGAGGTGCAGATACAGAAGATCCCTAGGGAAAGCAACCTAAGGGCAGATGAGTTGGCTAAATTGGCCAGCTCGGTCGGCTCTTGGGTACTTCCTCAGCTGGGCGGGTGATAAATACCATTTTATTGATTATTTTAATTGCTAAAATCCATGTTTGACCTATGTTTTTATTGTTTAATTGTGAAATTGCCCTAGGTTTTAGAACTTACTCTTATTTTGGACTTAATTGCAAATTTGCATAAAATTGGATTATTTGGCCACTAAATTCTTGATCTATTTTTGTAGGCATGAAAGATTCATGGATCTAGGGCATATTGGGTCAAACTTGAGTCGGAAGTGACCCGGATCGAGTTATCAAGATTATGATTAAATATGGGCCGTCCGATTCAAAAGCGGCTAGATCTGAGCCATCCGGGACCATCTGAAGCAATCTTAGCTAGGGTTAGGGTTGATCAAGCATTCTGATCAAGATCTGAAGGTTTTATCCCAATCAGAGCTCAATCAACCGTTGGATCAAGCTCGGAGGGCTCTAGATCGTCCATTCAAAGATTAAGATGATCTGGACCATCCGTTGCACATCTGGAGGATCTGAGCTACCACAAGGTAGATCCTGACCCCTGATCATCATCATTAAAGTTTGGCTCAAATCAGAGCAAGATCAGCCGTTGGATTGATGTGGAGAAATCTGGGTCGTCCAATGCTTATGTATTTAATCAAACGCTTCCCTGCTTTCAGCCTCGTCGCATCTCCGCTGCAGCTTCGTCTTCTTCGTTTCTTCTCCATTTCTTAGCTAGTTTTCTTCAATCCAAGCGGCGCGACCCCTCAATTCTTCTACTAGATCAATTGCTAGGCTATTGGGAAGGCTCGCAGTAAATTTCTAGCTCCGAATTGGCCAAAACAGAGCTGTTGTGAGGTTTCCGTAGCTCTGTCAGTTATTGCTTCAATCTCGATTTTGCTCCATCCTTCATCCATCCGAGCAGTTCAGAGGGGTTCCCTGGAGTGCTTGGTTCATCCCCACACCATCCGCGCAATTGGACAATGCCAGATTGAGGAAATCGATTTGGAATTCAGATTGGTTCAGAGTGTGAGCTGGATTGGAATTGCTGAGCTGTTTTTCAACTGTTTGCTGAGCTTGCGGATTCGAGGCTCACCCTTGCGTGACGAACAAGGAGTATTTGAGCTAGGGAGCGATTGAGGATTAGTTTACTTGGTTAATTTTCATTGTTTGTAGCTGTAATTTCCATTACTGCTTTAGTTTCATTTCTGTTTTTGTTTCAGATTGGTTAATTTCGTTTATTGCATTGTTACAGCTTAAATTAGGGTTCAATCTTCTAGTTTAATAGTTAGGGAAGGTGTTTAGTGGATAATTGCTTTTCATTTCAGTGAATTTCTTGTTTCATTGCTTGCGTGCCATTTAATTGTTGCGTATCAGCCCCTGCCCTGCAAATTCAGCTTTGTTTCTGAGATTTTTCAGTTTAGCTCCAATTCGATTTAAGTTTAGTTTACTCCTTGCAATTGAAGACAACATTTAGGGTGTTAATGCATTAGATTTGAGGTTATTTCTCAGTAGATTTTATTTCTGAATTTTAGTTCAGTTTTGGTGTATCAAACCCCAATTCTGCAGTTTCAGTTTCTGCGCATCCCTTGTTTCTGTTCTCAGTTTGATGTCCTGACTTCTGTGTCAAGAAAACCTAATTGCTATCTTTTGAATTCACCTCGCAGAATACTTCAATTTGCATAGCAAGTGATCTAAGTTTTGCATCTGCTTTTCCAAGCCTGTGAATCAGTTTGCTTGAGTCTCAAGTACATTTCTGCAATTGTTTTAGTTTGGATGTGCTAAAGGTTGTATCAAGTGAACCACATTTCGTATCAGAACTAGTAGTGCTTGAATCTTTGTTGAAGTAAATTCATGTATCGATCTCAGCTTGGTTATATGTTTTGCATTTGATATGAATCTGCAATCCTGTCTTTAAGTTGCTGAAAATTCTGCAGCCAATTACTGCTGTCAATTTCTGCAGCAGTTTGATTAGAAACTCTGCATTCCAATCAGTGGCTGCACTTCTTCCTTCAAAATCTCTGCAACGTGCCTGAATCGTAGTATCCCTTCTGCATTTAGTATCAGAATTTCGGCAATAGCTTTCCCTTCCTGCATATCAAGGTTGCTGAAATTCTGCATTTGTGTCAACTCCTACATTCAGTTTTATGCCTGAATTGAGCAGCTGCTGAGTTTTAAATTTCTTCATTCATCTTTGAATTTCTCTTCACTGACAGCTTGGCCTTTCAAGCTGAACTGATAGCTACCTTTCCAACCTGATCAACTAGTTCCATCTCGGGGTTGTTAGCATCATATTTGGCACAATAGTTTTCTCATTTTTTGTGTATCAAGTTGATGAATTCTGCACCTTGTATCAGGAGCAGATTTGGCATGGGTTTGTATCAAGTTGAGTGCAATTTGTAGTGTATTCTTGAACTTGAAATTAGTCTCTTTTGCAGTCATTGCATTTCTGAACTGTAAATCCCCTTTTCAGCAATTTTCAGCTTGTATTTCAGCTCTTGTTGTCAAGTGAAATTTGGCACTGATTTAGTTCTAATTTGTTTATGGAGTGTTTTGCATTAGGTTGGTTTTAAGTGGATATTCTTGAAGATAATCTCTGCATTGGTATCAACAGAAATTTAGTTTAATTTCATATCAGATTTGTTCTCTAATTTAGGATAAGTTGCATTTAAGCTCCAATTTGTTTGAGTTAATTGGCTGAAGTACTTGGGTTAAGTTTCATGGTTAAGTTTTTATCCCTTTCATTGTGATTGCATTCTTGATTGCAATCCAAAACCCAGATTCACATTCGAAACCCAAAATTCACAAACGACACATAAACACGAGCTCGAATCACACAACGTCAACTAGTCCCCAGGAAAAATACGACCTGTGGCCCCTTTACTACGTTTTCATTCTTGATTACAAAAAGGGTTTCCAGCATTCATTTATAAATTCTAAATTTGAGACCCACATTCGTGACACATATCATTTGGGTCCGTCAGCGGGCCGACATTGATGATCATCCATATAGAACGGCAGGCTGAGCTGGAGCTGGGGTCAGATTGGAGAACGCCGGTCATTGCATACTTAATTGAAGGGGTGCTCCCGGTCGACTGGGAAGAGGCCCGACTCCTCAGAAAGCGGGCAATTCAATACTCTGGTAAGGGATGTGTTGTATAAGCGAGCCTTTGCCCGACCTCTACTCAAATGATTGGGTGACGAAGATGCTGATTACGTGCTGCGAGAGATCCATATGGGAGTCTGCGGAAGTCACGCCGGAGCTCGGGTTGTGGCCCGAAAAGCACTACTGGCCGGATATTACTAGCCGACCCTGCAAAAGGATGCTAACAAGATGGTCTCTACCTGCTTGTCCTGTCAGAAGCACCATTGTCTTTCTCACCGACCCGTGGAGATGATGAAGGTATCAGCAGTCTCCTCCCCCTTCAATCAATGGGGCATGGATATCGTGGGTCCATTCTCGACCGCCATAGCTCAGAAGCAGTTCCTGCTAGTGGTCGTTGATTACGTTTCCAAGTGGATAGAAGCGGAGGCCCTGGCGCACATCACCGAGTAGGCCGTGATCAAGTTCTTGTGGCAGAACATCTTATGTTAGGACCTTGTCGTTTGCTAGAGGGAGTGAATAGCAATTTCTCGATTCTTCTTCCTACAATGTTAGCATGCGCATGCGGAAATACTAATAACAAATCTAAATAATCGCTAACACGTCACCTTTACGTGGTTCGGAGATAAACTCCTACTCCACGGCTGTCCGTAAGGTGGATGATCCCGATCCGTAAGTGGATGACTCCCCGGAAGACCTCCGGCTAGCTCTTGTCGCTCCTTGTGGGTGGAGAAACCTCACCACAATACAGACAACACTCCTGAGCACAAAGACTACTAATTGGCCTTTAACCAAAGCCAATTTCGTTAAGCACTCTCAGCCAAAACCGATCTCCCTTAAATAGTAATCTAGGATGAGAAGATCGTTACCAGTCGACTGCTCCAGGGGTAGTCGACTGATCTCACTTGAATTCGACTGTTGCATCCCCAACGTTCGAATTTCCAGCCATCGCCAGTCGACTGATCCCCTAGCAGTCGACTGATCTTTCTGTGGCATACATCAGTCGACTGGTCAAACACCAGTCGACTGTTCTACCCTTAATCCTAGTGTTTCCCTTCCCGAGTATAGTTCTCTCACACTCAGATCCTCACGATTCAGCTGACTCTTCACTAGCAGCCTCGACTATTACCTTCAAGCCCTCTTCGACTTTGGCTCCCATCCCTCAAATGCGCACACAAGCCCTCGGCTTGCCTCCATGCCATCTTTCACGCATGCCTCAAAGTCCGCTTCCCTCGACTCATCGTCCCTGCTTTGTCCATGGTCCCTCGGATGCACACACAAGCCCACGACTTACCTCCATGCCACCCTTCACCGTACCTGAAGCTGTCCAGTTAAGTCTATGTGTATCCTGCAAGACCTGCACACTCAAATACACATATCAAACACAAGGGTGAACCTAACTTAAACCCTTTGCCCAAACATCAAAACACATGGTCACTCTGGACCATAGATTGCCCCAACAATCTCCCCTTTTTTGATGTTTGACAATATGTTTAAATTAGGGAAAACAAATAGCAAATACAATGCTAACTGAACATCTGGACTTACGTTACCAAGGCTTCTCCATGGACTTACACCGCCAACGCATATGCAACTCAACCATGCATGGATCCCATCACAAGGCATCCCCACACCTAACCTCCCCAAGAGTTAGGACTTTTACCAAAACGGACTTTTTAAGAACTTCTCCAAAGCTCCCCCTATATTGGACTTACAAAGGCTTTTTAAGAACCTTTCTAAGGTTCCCCTTACGCCACAAACGGAGCAACAATGCTCCCCCTTTACCTAAGCCCCCCTTGACCTAGGATTCCTTGCAAAGGCGTGTTTGGTTTCCCATTTAAACCCAACACTTGTCCCCCTTTGCCACACAACAAAAACGACTCCAACAATTTCCCTCTTATTAGATCATTTACCTTTTAATGATCATAAACACAATGTACTAACCCCCATAAGATTACATACTTGTTTTACATCATTTGTACATCTTTCGATTGCTGAAACACAATTTCAGCCTTTACCAGTCGACTGCCCTCGGTATCAGTCGACTGATACCCTGAAACTCCCATTTTCAGCATTTCTGACCCAATTTCAGAAATGCACCAAAAATTTCACAAATCTCTAAAAATTCTCAAATTTTATGGAGAGGTTTATGGTACCCGTGTCTACTTGGGAAAAATACATTCACACATGTATCTATCACCAATCCCAAGATTGACACAAAATCCAAAACTAGCTAAATGGTTCAATTGAACCTTGACCTAAAGTTTTAGTTTTGACCTCCTCTTGGTGTCTCTGCCCATACCAACCCACAATGCATCCCTAACATTGATTTATATGGCATTTATACATCAAAAATCAACTTCCATGCTATATGACCCTACTGTCATATTTTCATGTATGAAACTCAACTCCAATGTGCCAAATCCCTAGGATTGAGATTCTAAATCCGTCTTCATATCCTTTGGCACACTTCTTGACCCACCTAGACTTCCAAGAGAAATCCTCCCAGGATCCATAGACCATGGGTCCCAACTTGGCTCCTAGAGCTTCCCCTTGAGCTCTTAGCCTTAGCCACCTCCCTAGGTGACTCTTCTATAAACGCAAGACCACACCGGTGTACCTCCGGTGACTTGTAGCCTACACCCTTATCCTTCTTAACCTTGGACCCCTTATCCTTAGTTAAGACTTTCTTCTTGCTTTTAAATGGCATCCCCTTGCCATTATTGGGCTTTCCCTCCTTGTCATAGTTATATGCTACCCTAGCATATTTTTTTTCATTGGCATTGGAGAACTTAGACCGGTATCCTAACCCCGATCTATCATTGTTGAATTTTTGATCACCTAACCCCATACCTAAACCCTTTGATCCAATAGCGAATCTATCTAGGGGTTTCTCTAATTTATCAAGCTTTGCCCTCAATACTTGATTTTCCCTCTCTAGGCTTCTAAACCTAGAATCAACATGTTCACCTTGGACATTCCTAGACCTACCCATTTTCCTAGGCATATGTCTCCCCTTCTTGGGAATAATGCCTTGATCCTTAGGTCCAAAGGTCTTGGATTTACCATGATGCATGATTTTGCTAGGGTTTTGATCTACAATATTCACCCTACTTTTATCATTATACCTAAATCCATGATTATTCTTAATGAGCATATAAGAATTTGAAATTGGATTTAATTTTAAAAGAGGAATTACCTTCCCTTTTACCTTTGAAGCTCCCCCTTGACTTGAGCTCCTTTTCTTCTCCAATTTATTCAAGTGTGCCAATTTCTTGATTTCCCCTTTCTTTGGGCACTTGGTGTGGTAGTGTCCATGCTCACCACATGTGAAGCAAATTATATGCTTCTTATCCTTCTTTGCTCCATCCCTACAACTCATGTTAGTTTTCAAATTATTTGAATTGAGTTTAGGGTTTACCTCCTTTTTCTTACCCAATGGATACTTGTCCTTGTAGTGTCCCTTTTTATTGCACCCAAAGCAAATTATGTGTTCCTTTGACTTTGTTTTAGTGGAAGTGGAGACTTCTTCTTGCTCCGGTATTGAGGATGATCTTTCCTCCCCCTCAATCCTTGATGTGGAGGCTTCTTCTATTTCTTTCTCACTTGAGAATGTAGACAATTCCACTTTCTCCTCCTCTTCGGATGTTGAACTTGACTCAACTTCCGATTGGTCCTTCTCCTTCTCTTGGACCAATGACCCCTTTTCCTTGGGCTCTTCTTCTCCTTGTCTTTGTGTCAAATTCTCATGTAAGGCTATCACTTTTCTCCATAGCTCATATGCATTCTTGTATTCTCCTACATGTGACACAATATATGATGGTAATAAATTTAACACAATTCTAGTTACCTCCTTATCCGCCTCCGCTTCTGTTGGATCGGGTTGGACCGGCTAGAGGGGGGTGAATAGACGGAATAAAAATTATGAAAGTGGAGGCACTCGTCTTTAAAAAAAGAATCTTGGTCGCAACTGAGAACGTTGCTTCCAAGGCAGTGGACGCTCAATAAAAATCTCCTTGTGGTGGAGAAGCCTTACAAAAAATAGCATGCTAGACTTTTAGAGAGTTTACAAGAATGAATTAATTGAATCAATGAAAAGGTTGAAACTCTAAGACTATTTATAGCCTAAGAGAATAAATCTGGATTGTTGATTGTTGAGAAATTTTCTCTTGGTCGTTGATCCTTGGATGTAATCTAGATAGTTGATCTTGGATGGGATTAAACTGCATCCATTGGATCTGATTAAAGGATAAAGTTATCCTTTAAGAGATAAAGTTTAATTATAACTTTGTCTTCTGCTCGCAACAGATAACTAACTTTATCATCTGCTCGCAACAACTTTAATCACATCTCTTCCTTATCCCAGTCGGTAAGCCTGGTGATATACGTAGGCGAGGTTGCTGGTTCGAATCTTCATAGCAAGAAATAAAATTCATTTTGTTTCAGGTCCCTGGTTTGACTTGGTCAAACTGACCAGTCTTTTGGTTCATCGTCTGGGTGATTTCCGGCCAATCGGAGATAGGCTCACCCGAACCTGACTCCGGCCTTTCGCCCCTCGAGAGTGCTTCCTCCCAGTTTCCCGTCCCTCGGGCATCGCGTACGTCCTTCTCGATCCACCGGTGTACTCTTCCGCAGCTTCCGCGTCCCTCGGATTGTACTCAGCTCGTCGGCTTACTTCCCCGTACAATCCTTCTCGTCCGCTACGTCTTACGCTCCACTTCCTCCGTACCTAAGCTTCTGCACACTTAGCAGAGGGATTAAACATACCAGGACCTAACTTAAATCGGTTGATCACATCAAAATCAACCAGGGGTACTTACAATCTCCCCCTTTTTGATGTGCATCAACCCGAATTAAGTTAGGGTAATCAAAATAAAAAAATATGTATAATAATGTAAACAGTAAAACTTAAATTTTGAGTAAATTAAAATTCTACCCCTTAACTTAATACTATTCCTCCCCCTTTGATCACATCAAAAAGTGGGAAAATATAATTAGGGAAGAAGAAAATGTTTGAGTGCGATAAAAAATATTCTAAGTGAAAAAAATCGCGTTATCATAGATTTTTCAAATTTTAAAATGGCATATTTTTTCAAAGTTTTTAAAAAATGACTTAAATAAAATCCAAAAAAAAATTTGATAAAATCCACAGCTGATGAGGTGATCCAAAAAAAAAAAAAAATCAGATCTGGTCAAAATAATTTTCTATCAAATTTTGAAAAATAAAAAAAAACATATTTCAATAAACAATTCATAAAAAATCAAAAAAAATCTGAATATATTTGTTAAAGTCAAAGATGAAGATACGAGTTTGGACAAAAATTTTGAGTTTTAAATTCGTTCATCAAGTCCAAAAATGACAAACCAACACATAAGAGTTCTTGAAGAATAAATTTTAAAAAATTGGAAAAAATATTTCGAAAAATTTGAAAAAAAAATTATAATGAGTCTTTCCCCTAAACTCTTAATTTCAAATTTCGAGGAAAAAAAATATTCGAAAAATTTTGAAAGAAGTTCCAGTAGATAGACAACATAATTGTGCATAAAAAAAATAAAGACATAATTTTGTTAGAGAAACAAAATGCGCACATATATAATAACCAAAAAGAATTATCAGTTTAATACAAATTTAGGAACCCAAAATAAGTTTCTGTCTACAGGATTAATTAAAAACTTAGGCGGAATATAGCTTTTGGGCACCTTTTTAAATTGACCCTTATGATTTTTAAAATACCAATTTAAATTATCAGGAAAACTATTTTTCTTTTGGCATAAATATGCAATATCAAGTTCTAATTTTTGCACTAAGTTTTTCAAATTATCATTTTCATTTTTCAAAATTTCAGACGAGGATGTAAGTGTTAATTCATTTTTTAATTTTTAATTTTCTTTTTCTAATCTATAATTAGATTTGAGCAAGGCTTTAACTCCTGCATATAATTGATCATGAGGAAGAAAACAAACCTCACTTACCGGGTCGCTTTCGAAAAGCGAGGTTCTTTCTTCATCGTCGGTTTCTTCTAACGTCTCTCCCCCTTCATCAGTGCTCCCTTCTTGATGATTTGCTATCAGTGCAAGTCCCGCGTATTCTTGACCTTCTGACTCTTCTGATGAGGACTCGTCGTCGAATTGGATCTTCCTTGTGTTCAGTGCGACGATGTCTGATTTCTTATTCTTTTCTTCATGCAATTCCAAGAATTTCTCACAGAGCTCTTTTGTCGAGTTGTAATTCTCGATGCGGTTAACTTCTTGCGCGGGAAGAACGGAAAGTAGATGAAATTCAGCTTTGTCGTTTGCTTTAAAGTCTGATTTCTCCTTCTTGATCCACGACTCTATTTCTTTATCCTTGCCATTGTTGTCTTTAGGAACTAAAAAATCATTTTTCATAATTAGTAGCAGTTTAATATCAGTTTTAAAAAATACCTGCATTCGGCGCTTCCACATCACGAACTCCCCCTCAAATTTCGGCGGGTAGATTACGGCTCCAACCATTCTCTTGAAATTGCTGCAGTCGGCGGCTAGTCCTTCTGCGGCGACCTTGGCTCTGATACCACTTGTTGGATCGGGTTGGACCGGCTAGAGGGGGGTAAATAGACGGAATAAAAATTATGAAAGTGGAGGCACTCGTCTTTAAAAAAAGAATCTTGGTCGCAACTGAGAACGTTGCTTCTAAGGTAGTGGACGCTCAATAAAAATCTCCTTGTGGTGGAGAAGCCTTACAAAAAATAGCACGCTAGACTTTTAGAGAGTTTACAAGAATGAATTAAAAAAATCAATGAAAAGGTTGAAACTCTAAGCCTATTTATAGCCTAAGAGAATAAATCTGGATTGTTGATTGTTGAGAAATTTTCATTTGGCCGTTGATCCTTGGATGTAATATGGATGGTTGATCTTAGATGGGATTAAACTGCATCCATTGGATCTGATTAAAGGATAAAGTTATCCTTTAAGAGATAAAGTTTAATTATAACTTTGTCTTCTGCTCGCAACAGATAACTAACTTTATCATCTGTTCGCAACAACTTTAATCACATCTCTTCCTTATCCTAGTCGGTAAGCTTGGTGATATACGTAGGCGAGGTTGCTGGTTCGAATCTTCATAGCAACAAATAAAATTCATTTTGTTTCAGGTGCCTGGTTTGACTCGGTCAAACTGACCAGTCTTTTGGTTCATCTTCTGGGTGATTTCCGGCCAACCGGAGTTAGGCTCACTCGAACCCGACTCCGGCCTTTCACCCCTCGAGTGTGCTTCCTCCCGGTTTCCCGTCCCTCGGGCGTCGCGTACGTCCTTCTCGATCCACCGGTGTACTCTTCCGCAGCTTCCGCGTCTCTCGGATTGTACCCAGCCCGTCGGCTCACTTCCCCGTACAATCCTTCTCGTCCGCTACGTCTTACGCTCGACTTCCTCCGTACCTAAGCTCCTGCACACTTAGTAGAGGGATTAAACATACCAGGACCTAACTTAAATCGGTTGATCACATCAAAATCGACCAGGGGTACTTACAGCTTCTTCCGTTTAATTCTTGGTCCAATACCGAGGTCGGAGGTGTTTTCCCTTCTTGTCCGTTGGAGCTTCAAATGGAACTTCCAATGCGGTCCAATCATCCTAATCCATTTGGAACCACGTCTCCAACCGCTTCCTTCAATAATTGAAGTCATCTCGATCGTATGGAGGTGGGATCCGAGTATCCCATTCTAGCGGACCTTCCGATTACATCTTCCTCTAGCACCTTTGCTCTCCCGGCGGTTAGTCCGTAGATGAGCGAACCATCACTCTGATACCACTTGTTAGGACCTTGTCGTTTGCTAGAGGGGGTGAATAACAATTTCTCGATTCTTCTTCCTATAATGTTAGCGTGCGCAAGCGAAAATACTAATAACAAAACTAAACAATCGCTAACATGTCACCTTTACGTGGTTCGGAGATAAAACTACTACTCCACGGCTGTCCGTAAGGTGGACGATCCCGATCCGTCGGTGGATGACTCCCCGGAAGACCTCCGGCTAGCTCTTGTCGCTCCTTGTGGGTTGAGAAACCTCGCCACAATTCGGACAACACTCCTGAGCACAAAGACTACTAATTGGCCTTTAACTAAAGCCAATTTCGTCAAGCACTCTCAGCCAAAACTGAGCTCCCTTAAATAGTGCTATAGGCTGAGAAGACCGTTACCAGTCGACTGCTCCAGGGGCAGTCGACTGATCCCACTTGAATTCGACCGTTGCAACCCCAATATTCGAATTTCCAGCCACCACCAGTCGACTGATCCCCTAGCAGTCGACTGATCTTTCTGTGGCATACATCAATCGACTGGTTAAGCACCAGTCAACTGTTCTACCCTTAATCCTAGGGTTTCCCTTCCCGAGTATAGTTCTCTCACACTCATACCCTCACGACTCAGCTGACTCTTCACTAGCAGCCTCGACTATTGCCTTCAAGCCTTCTTCGACTTTGGCTCTCGTCCCTCAGATGCACACACAAGCCCTTGGCTTGCCTCTATACCATCCTTCACGCATGCCTCGAAGCCCGCTTCCCTCGACTCATCATCCCTGCATTGTCCATGGTCCCTCGGATGTGTACACAAGCCCGCGGCTTACCTTAATGCCACCCTTCACCGTACCCGAAGTTGTCCAGCTAAGTCCATGTGTATCCTGCAAGACCTGCACACTCAAATACACATATCAAACACAAGGGTGAACCTAACTTAAACCCTTTGCCCAAACATCAAAACACATGGTCACTCTGGACTATAGATTGCCCCAACATCTTATGTCGATATGAAATTCCTCATAAACTCGTTTCCGATAATGGAAGGCAATTCCAGGGTCGGAAAATATAGGAATGGTGCTCGGCCTATGGCATTCATCAAGCTTTCACCTCTGTGGTGTACCCACAGAGCAATGGCCAAGCAGAAGTGGTCAATCGAGAAATCCTGAGAGGGCTAAAGACTAAGCTGGATCATGCAAAAGGAACTTGGGTGGATGAGCTGCCGAGTGTCTTGTGGGCTCTGCGAACCACACCCAAAGAAACTACGGGTCACACACCTTTCCAGCTGGTTTACGGAAGCGAAGCTGTGGTGCCGGTTGAAGTCGGATGCCAGTCGGATCGGCGAAGAGCTTATGACGAAGACAATCCAGAAAGGAGGCGCCTAGAGTTGGACCTGGTTGAGGAGATTCGAGACAAGGCAGCCGGCCGAATGTTTGCTTACCGTTAGAAGATGAAGCAAAGGTATAACCGGAAGGTATTGCCAAGAATGTTCCAGGTTGAGGACCTTGTCTGGAAAAGGATCAAGCCAATCGGAGACGTCAGCATGCTAGAACATCAATGGGGAGGACCTTTCAAAGTTGTGCAGAAGCTGGGCTCAGGAGCATATTACCTGGAGAATGAACAAGGGAGGAGGCTCGATCGGCCCTGGAGTGCGATCCACCTCCAACCCTATCGAGAGGCAGAGTGAAAGTTTGTAAAACAAATATACTGCCCAACTGTAATGATGGTGGAAGAATGGGGTTCTCACTCAACTTGCAGGTGCTCCAGACTCTCATCTTCGTACGAGTTATAAGCGAGCATGCCCCAGCGCACCCCTCGGCTCGACTCCCAGTCGGACACGTAGCGGCCCACGCTCCCTGGGTAAAATCCGGCCAAGTGTCTAGACTCTCGTCTTCATATGAGTTATAAGCGGGCATGCCCCCGCGGACCCCTCAACTCGGCTCCTAGTCGGACGTGTGGCGGCCCACGCTCCCTGGGTACAATCCGGCCAAGTGTCCAGACTCTCGTCTTCATACGAATTATAAGATGGCATGCCCCAGTGCACCCCTTGGCTCGGCTCCCAGTCGGACGCGTGGCGGCCCACGACCGAGTGTTTAGACTCTCGTCTTCATACGAGTTATAAGCAGGCATGCCCCCGCGCACCCCTCGGCTCGGTTCCCAGTCGGAAGCGTGGCGGCCCACGCTCCCTGGGTACAATCCGACCGAGTCTCCAGACTCTTGTCTTCATACGAGTTATAAGCGGGCATGCCCCCGCGCACCCCTCGGCTCGACTCCCAGTTGGGCGCGTGGCGGCCCACGCTCTCTGGGTACAATCCGGCCGAGTGTCCAGACTCTTGTCTTCATACGAGTTATAAGAGGACATGCCCCAGTGCACCCCTTGGCTCGGCTCCTAGTCGGATGCGTGGCGGCTCACGACCGAGTGTCCAGACTCTCGTCTTCATATGATTTATAAGTAGGCATGCCCCCGCGAACCCCTCGGCTCGGTTCCTAGTCGGACGCGTGGCGACCCACGCTCCCTGGGTACAATCCGATCGAGTCTCCAAACTCTCGTCATCATACAAGTTATAAGCGGGCATGCCCCCGCGCACCCCTCGGCTCGCCTCTCAATCGGACGCATATCGACCCACGCTCCCTGGATACAATCCGACCGAGTCTCCAGACTCTCGTCTTCATACGAGTTATAAGCGGGCATGCCCACGCGCACCCTTCGGCTCGACTCCTAGTCGGACGCGTGGCGGCCCACGCTCCCTAGGTACAATTCGACCGAGTCTCCAGATTCTCGTCTTCGTACGAGTTATAAGCAGGCATGCCCCCGTGCACCCCTCATCTTGGCTCCCAGTCGGACGCGTGGTGGCTCACGCTCCCTGGGTATAATCCGGCCGAGTGTCCAAACGCTCGCCTTCATACGAGTTATAAGCGAGCATGCCATCGCGCACCCTTCGGCTCGGCTCCCAGTCGGACGCGTGGTGGCCCACACTCCCTGGGTATAATCCGACCGAGTCTCCAGACTCTCGTGTTCATACGAGTTATAAGCGGGCATGCCCCCGTGCACCCCTCATCTTGGCTCCCAGTCGGACGCGTGGTGTCTCACGCTCCCTGGGTATAATCTGGCCGAGTGTCCAAACTCTCGCCTTCATACGAGTTATAAGCGGGCATGCCACCGCGCACCCCTCGGCTCGGCTCCCAGTCGGAGCGTGGCGGCCCACGCTCCCTGGGTACAATCCGACCGAGTCTCCAGACTCTCGTCTTCATACAAGTTATAAGCGGGCATGCTCCCGTGCACCTCTCGGCTTGGCTCCCAATCGGACGCATGGCTGCCCACACTCCCTGGGTACAATCCGACCGAGTCTCTAGACTCTCGTCTTCATACGAGTTATAAGCGGGCATGCCCCCGCGCACCCTTCGGCTCGGCTCCTAGTCGGACGCGTGGCGGCCCATGCTCCCTGGGTACAATCCGACCGAGTGTCCAGACTCTCGTCTTCATACGAGTTATAAGCGGGTATGCCCCCGCGCACCCCTCGGCTCGGCTCTCAGTCGGACGCGTGGCGACCCACGCTCCCTGAGCACAATCCGACCGAGTCTCCAGACTCTCATCTTCATATACGAGTTATAAGCGAGCATGTCCCCGCGCACCCTTCGGCTCGGCTCCCAGTCGGGTGCATGGCGACCCATACTCCTTGGGTACATTCTGAGAGCCCTTAAGCTACAAGCTGTTAAAAGCGATCATCATTCAATACAAATAGTCAAGTAACTGGATTCAAATCAAGTATATCATAGACCATGTCACAAGTTACTGACTTTTGCAACATATAAATCTCAATGATCCGTGATTCGAAAAGAGAAATAGATAAGTTGGCTATATTATATATAATATTATAATGAATGAGCTGAATTCGCGACCTGAAGTGCTTAGTAGATGGGATGAGAATACACAGGAAGAAAGTGCAAGCCCAATTAGGGCGGACCCTATGTAGTAAAAGACGTTTTGTCAGGAAATTCGTCTTTGGTACGGACGCATCCAATGCCGGATGGATGAACTTCAAGGTCTCAACGAGCCTTTCGCAAGTGCGAATCATATGCTTAAATAGGCAAACCTGAGTTTAGAGCCACCTCGATTCGGGATGTCGGAACACCAACCGAATCCGAATTGGCTGATCACCGAGCAAGAAAGACGCATTTGAGGTCCTTAGAGCGAGCATTAGATGAAACCGAGTTTATGTCGCATATTCGAGAACAAATAGCCTTTAGATTGTGAAAAGGAATTGAGTCGACTGCCCAGATGTATCGAGTCTACAATCGACCTATCGGTCGCTGTCTCCTTGTAGTCGCCCCTATCTGTTGATACCAGAGGGGGCACTTTCAGTCCCTTTAGCTTTCTGTTTTGAATAAAAGACTTGAACTCGACCGAGTCTCCAGACTCTCGTCTTCAAACGAGTTATAAGCGGGTATGCCCACGCTCCCTGGGTACAATCCGACCTAGTCGGACGCGTGGCGGCCAGTCGGACGCATGGCGGCCCACGCTCCCTAGGTACAATCCAACCGAGTGTCCAGACTCTCGTCTTCATACGAGTTATAAGCGGGCATGCCCCCGCGCACCCCTCGGCTCGGCTCCTAGTCGGACGCGTGGCGACCCACGCTCCCTGGGTACAATCCGACCGAGTCTCCAGACTCTCGTCTTCATACGAATTATAAGCGGGCATGCCCCCGTGCACCCCTCGGCTTGGCTCCCAGTCGGACGCGTGGTGGCCCACGCTCCCTGGCTATAATCCGGCCGAGTGTCCAGACTCTCGCCTTCATACGAGTTATAAGCGGGCATGCCCCCGCGCACCCCTCGGCTCGGCTCTCAGTCGGACGTGTGGCGGCCCACGTTCCCTGGGTACAATCCGACCGAGTCTCCAGACTCTCGTCTTCATACGAGTTATAAGCGGGCATGCCCCCACGCACCCCTCGGCTCGGCACCCAGTCGGACGCGCGGCGACCCACGCTCCTGGGTGCAATCCGACCGAGTCTCCAAACTCTCATCTTCATACGAGTTATAAGCGGACATGCCCCCGCGCACCCCTCAGCCCGGCTCACAGTCGGACGCATGGCATCCCATGCTCCCTGGTTACAATCCGACCGAGTGTCCAGTTTCTCGCGTTCGTGCGAACTACGAGCGAGCAGGTCCCAACGATTCCTTTGGCTTAACTCCCAGGATGTATGTGTGGTGACCCATGCTCCCCATGATCGGGCCAACCTAACGGCAATGCACTGAACTGCCTGAGCTAGCAACTTTACACACTCGGCTTAGTCCTGGTCGTCAGATTCTTTGTCAGTTTCCCCGAATGGCCAATACTTAGAAGCTATCGCGCTCAAGTATTTAGCCTAGTGACTCGTGAGGTCAAATTGCTCGATTGCTCCCGAATCAACCTCACTGATAATTGCCCGAGCCATTAACACTCAGAAGTAAAGGCACATAGAGCATAATGAAAAAAAATTTCTATTAAAGACAAGTGCATTACAATATTTGAGGCAAGCCTCTACAAGACAAATGAAAGGAAAAGACAAAAACCCGACCCTCACTTGAAGGGTCGGTGGACCTCCTCGGGCAGGTTTTGGGCCATACCTGAGAGCTTGACGATCGAAGGGGGCAGGTCGGGGGCCATATGCCTGCCCTGCTTGAGTTGCTCGAACATGTTGAGCATTTGATGCTTCAACATGGCTCGGAGCCGCTCAGAAACCTATCGGTTGAACTCCATAGAGTTGATGTACTCAACCCTACGGGCGTCCCACCAATCGACTTCCCCCTCCTTGTAGGAACGCAGCTCCTCGAGCTCTGCTCTAGCTGCTTCCCACTCTACCTTCTTGGCCCTAAGACGCTCGAGCTCTTCCTTCTGATTGTTCAGCTCTCAATCCCGGGAAGCCAGCTCGTGCATCAGCTCCTCCACCTTCCCAGTCTGAGCCGTCGCCTCCTCCTCCTTAGCTAGGAGCTGGGATTTGAGGGACTCGGCAACCCCAGACGACTCGAGAAGCTCAACTTGAGCTTTGGTTAGCTCACCCTGAGTCCTCGCATGAAGGGCCCAAGCCTTCCGCTCAGCGTACTCCAGGCTGGAAACCCGAACGTGTGACTGAGCGATGGCTGAGTTCGTCATCTCGACCTGGCCTCGGGCGATCCCCAGTTGTTCCTCCGAGTGAGCTAGGCGGTCTTGAAGAGCGGTGACCTCGGCTCGTAGATCGCTCAGGGCAGATTCGTTGGAGACAAGTTGGGTATGCTTGAGTCTGGTCTCCAAGAACTCCACCTGTCGCTCGGCTCGTGCCCGGGCTGTGGAGTGGGTCAGAAGTGACATAGACAAGCTATGACACGACCCCCAGAACTGCAAAAAAGAGAAGGTCATAAGATCTTAAGACTAAATAACCAACAAAGAAAAAAGATTGAATCCGAATATACCTGAGTGGCGTCAAGGAAAAAGGAGTCGGTCTTGCTGTCCGACCCACGGTAGTAAGAGCCCTCGAGCCCTTGTATGTAGCGGTTGGCCACTGGTCCATACAACCGCAGCTCCTGGCATCGGTTAGGCAGGTCGTCTAGTGGCACTCCCAGCCGACAGTCAGACAGAGTAGGCACTAGGAGGTGCATGGTGAGTCGACTGATCTGACCCTCTGCCGACAGAGATCCCGACCCCTCTGCTAGTGGAAGGTCAGGTGTGCCGGTGGAACCGAGGGGGCGGGAGCAGAAGCTTTCCGAGGGGCTTCTTGGCTAGCCTTCACCTTCTTCTTCTTCTTATGGCGCTTGTTGGACGAAGTCCTGGTTGAGTCCCTGGTCAGGGATGAAGCTCGTCGACGCTTCGGGGCGGGAGGCTGCTCGCTAGCCTCTGGCAGCCTCGTAGTAGGGTCGGGGCGGTGGTTTGCTCCGGGACGGTCGGAGCTGGGTTCGTGGGAGTAGCCCCAGTCAAGGCATCCCCCCCCCCTCCCTTAGCATAGAGGTGACCCGAGCCTCCAGCTCGGCGTCGTCCATGCCGAAGCCTTCCTCTAAAGCTGCCGCTAACATCGTCGTGGCTGCAAGAATAGCACGATCTTAGTTAGAGCTAAAAATGTTCAAAAGAAATATCAAAGTACTTACCGAACGGGGTAGACCGCGGAGTCGGCACAGGGATGAGACCAAAGGCGGAAAGGATCACCTCATTCAACAGATGAACTCCGTGGAAGTTCCTACCACCCAACTTGGAGAGAGCCGACTGGTAGGCAGCGGAGGTACGATAATACTTAGAAAGAGGAGGAGAAGACGGAAGATCCTCGACCCAGGCCATGGGCCAGCTCGGGGTCGGGGTAGGTTTTACGAAGAAGTAGTGCTTCTTCCATCCTTTGTTAGAGGATGGAAGTTTCGCTAGGAAAGAGGTTTTAGCTCGGGCTTGGAAGAAAAAGTTGCCCGACTCTTGCTTCTTTGGGTAGTAGAAGTAGTGGAAGATTTTAGGTTGAAGGGGTATTCGGTACGAGGTGAAAATGATAACCGAGCTGCACATCAGACGGATAGCGTTCGGGGCCAGCTGAGACAAGGGTATTCTAAAGTAACTAAAAATGGAAGAAATGAAAGGATGGATGGGAAAACGGAGGTCGGCTTGTAAATGGTCTCGGGATAGGGTAACGAAACCAGAAGGAGCAGAGTCGGGTCGGTCAGTCGGATCAGGCAAACGAAGTCGATGGTCGGAGGGAATTTGGCAGTTCGACTGAAGTTGGTCGAGGTCGTGAGAGTGGAGGTCGGTCACCATGGTAGAATACCATGGTTCGGAGGGTGAAGAAGGAGACTCCATGAAAGAGTGAGAAGACAGAGAACTAACCGAAGATGGAAAGATTGCCGGAGAAGAAGGTCGGAAGGGTGCACTCGCCGGAACCCTAGCAGAGCGTGAGGCAGCAGCAAGGTGACGTTGAAGGTAAAAAGCGATGGTAAAAACTGAGGGGTAAAGGCCCTATTTATAGGGTCTGGAGAACGACGATGGTCATCCGATGGCGAGCTTGAAAAGAGGGGAAAGGATGTGGTCCGTCCGATCAAGCCCGGGGCGGGTACCGAAGCGACAGGGCACACGTGCAAATCGAGCATTCGCGAAGGCGAGCGGCAGACTCATCGGTGCTCGGGAGGCGAATGGATCGTGGACACGTGGCCCAAGCAATTAAAGCGACAATTAAGGAGAAGATATGGGGTGATTCGGTGTGGGCCGAAAGGGAAGATCGAAGAGGCAGGTGATGGGAGTGTTCGCCGGCCTGGCGAACCATTGACTCGGGGTCGACTGGGGGAATCAGCCACTAGAGCATGCCACTCGGATGTGCCAGGCTTATGCAAGAATGACAGTCCAGTCAGTCGGGCTCACTCTAAAATAGTAGTCCAGTCAGTCGGACTCAACGCCTCCTTCGACTAGACTCGAAGGGGATGCTTATGATCCCGGCCCAGCTTGCGGGGAGTGTGGCCCGTCAGCCTGGCGCCCTCTCAGATGGAGAGAGGATCGTGGGCCCCAGGAGCTCGCCGAACATGGGGCCCAGGCGGGCGTTCGGCCTACTTCCCTAGAAGACGACAAGACACCGGCCTTGGCCAAGAACAGTCGTCTAGCAGACGGGTGCCAATACCCCCGAATGCCCCTGAGGAACCTCGAGTCAGAAAGACATTGGGTCTTACGCCGCCTCATTCTGGGTCCACCCGAGTTCGATTGGGTAGACCGATCCCAGCGTATCCTAACTCGGGAAGCACCATCGTTCTTAGGGATAGTACCAGTCGAACCCATCGTCACTCCGAGCCGCCAGTCGGCACCACCACTCCAAGCCGCCAGTCGGCACCGTCACTCCGAGCCACCAGTCGACACCAGCATTCGAGGTTTTATCGTGATCCATAGGAACACCCACTCCCTGACACATGCCTAGCAGAAGAAGTACGGGGTCGGTGCAAACCTGATACCATTCAGGTCTAAATCGCGAGTATCCCGCTGACGCCATAATCTTCCTGCCATACCCTAGCGCCCCGTACCACGACCGCCTTTGCCTGTGTCAGGTCGAGCGGCGCCTGACGGCGCTCGCCCATAAGTTGACAGCGCCTCTTTCCTTATTTCGGTATGCGACACATTACCCTGCCATCACTGGGTATGCCTTACCCTGTCCCCATATATGACAAAAGGTGGCAGACCGGGCAGAAGCTGTCAACTCCCTCGGCTATATAAGTCTCTCCGCTCCGCATCCCCCAGGTACGCGCAACAATGTTTTTGCTACTGTTCCATTGCTTTCGCTCTTCTACCACCGGGGACTGACTTGACTGTCAGAGTGCCTTGCCGGAGATTTTTTCTGGCGGGTTCGCTAACGGTCCCTTTCTTGCAGATCGGAAGCAACATCAGCAGTTCGTGATCTTCGGGAGACCGCGTGCTCTTGGGAGTCTACCTCGCTTCACGACAGGAACATGCGTGTTTCTTGTTGCCCTCAGTACCAATTAGCAATCAACTACTGATCAGGTACTTCTATAAGGGATTGCTTCCTACGGACAAGAGTATGGTTGATGCAGCTAATGGAGGGGCTCTAGTCAACAAGACATACGTTCAGGCCAGAGAACTTATTGAGGTTATGGCCTCAATTTGTCAATAGTTTGGGACTAGCTGATGATTGTCCAAGATGTTCATTCCATAGCAAATCAAATAGCCGAAGCTAACGTGTTCCCGACCAGGATCCAATATCACCAACATTATTTTCAGTACCGTCGGACCCATTAGGTACCTTTCAGTATAGTAAGGTCAATATTTCTTCACAACTTTTAGAAAAAGTCCATAAAGGTAATGCATTCTGATTTTACTGGATGTGACTCATTTTTTTATTCATGCTATGTTAACACTGATATTATTTCTAGTCCATCTTATCTCGCATGCGTGAGGGAAAGACATTTTTCTTTCTTTTGTTAGTGCTCAAGATTTCTACAGGAATTTCAATTGTAGTCCATCACGTAAGGGAAAGGCATTGTACCATTTGAAAAAGGCCTTAACTCTCTATGCAATAATCAAGCTTCTAGAGTGGATACTTCGATTTAACCAGCTCCGACCACCAGAACCTCAAGGGAGTTCATTCCAGTCCATCTCATTTTGTGTATATATTTTGTTGCTTTGCTTATTTTCGTTTGGTAGGACTTTTTACCTTTCTTTGTCGTTTTTCGAAATAAATTCCCCATGCATTACTTTATATCATCTTAGAAATTATGAAAGCTAGTTAAATTTGATTGTCAAGTTTGAAAATTTATTGTCATGAATGGATTCTTGGATTGCATTTGGTTACTACCTAGTGATGGACTCTACGTAGATAGATTGAGATGATAACTTGTGCCTACCTATTGAGGATTGAGCCTAGTTGTCTTATTTTTGAGATGATAACTTGTACCTAGTGTTGCATTTGGTTATTGTTATTCTAGAACTTGTTTTAATTCTTTCGAGACCACCATGAGGTTGCATAATTTTTATGAAGGTTATCTCATTTGGTCTTTATACATTCACCCTTTTTGCTATCATAGATTCTTGAATAAATTTCTATCATTTATCAGGTCATTTTCTCTCTTCTCTTTATTTCATTTATTATTTCTTTGGACGTGGAAACTTTGGATGTTGCATGGTGAGTATTTTGCTCGGAACGGACAAAAGTTTAAACGTGGGGGAGAGAGAAATAGCTCAAAAGAGGTTAGCGGACACATAGGCAAGCCATGCTTGATCACCATTGGTGAGCCATGTCCTTATTTTTTTTAGTGAGCTATTGATGATGAGACACATAAGGAAGTGTACTACATGTTTCAAAAAAAAAATGCAATTCTGCATTTGCATGAAAAAGAAAAAAAAATCTATTTGACATATGGTGCACTTATTTAGGGATTGATGATATAGTATTTGGTAAGAGCAATTCTTATTTTCCTTATTGAGAGATTTATTTTATATCATGTGTGGATTTTAACGTGGAAAGAGATAAGACTTGTTTGCATGTTTATTGGATTGTCCAATGCTAGCTTGGATGTGATATTAATTTTTTAGGGTGTTGTAGTATTGTACTCATTTATGTAGCATTCCATTGATTCCATGTCTTCCATCTTCGATTTGAGTTTATCTTCCTCATTTCTTTTTTTTTTTTTTACACACTTGATATCATTTGCTTGACTCATGTTTCCTTTGCAATGCTAATAAACCCTCATAATTGTGCAATCTTATGTATATGATAGTGGTGAAGATTAAAAAAGAAGCAAGCATATGGTAGTACATAAACCATAAGTAAAAAATAATTAACGAGGTTTTTTCAACCTTCGCGATCGGCCCGGCCTCACGGAAGTTTCCCACCGGCCGTTAGGGTAAATCAGGAAGCGCTCGCGGTGGGCGATCTAGAAGTCCAACATCTCAGGGTTCGAGCCTCATTTGAAAGAAAAATTCCTACAAATACCATAACATGATTCCTGCATAAATCATAAGTAGCTTGAGTGAGCTCCACCATGACATAATTAAGAGAGAAGAGCCACTACCACTTACCTTGTGAGCTTTAATAGTTATCATTCTCAATTTATTTTTTATGGATTGAAGTCATTATATTGTTAATCAATGTAAGAATTGAGTTCATGAATGCTTGAGTTTTTGGAATTTGACAATCTTAGCTAACTTGTTTTTATAAACTTCTAAACATGGAAGAGAATTATTGGGAAATGTATTTAGTTGTTTCTTTTTTTTTCTAGTTTTGTTTGCTTGCACGAGACATGCAAGAGTAAGTGTGGGGATTTGATGATTGGATTTTGGACATATTTTCTTAGTTTTATCTTCCGGTGTTCCTATCCTTTTGTGTATCCAAAACTATATTTTTTTCAGTGTGTTTCATGAGTTTGGAACTTTTGTAGTCCTCATTTTAATTCCTACATATTTGATGGGTATTGTGGCTATTAATTGATCATGTTTTGTGTTGTAGGAATTTAGGGTGATGATAGCAAATTGAGGAGGAGAAAATTGGGTTGATTCAATTGGTGGTCCAGATCGGTTCAAGAATTGGAGCTTTAAGGAAGATCAAGATTAGAAGTAATTTCAACCTCAATCCAGAAGCCCAATTGCAAGAATTGCTCAAGCAAACCAAAGCCCACTTCAAGGAGCCCAATAAGACCTCAATTCATATTCCAATTGAACTGAACCGGACCAGTTCAGTGGTCTGATTCAGGGCAGGTTCAGGGCTGGTTCAAGATGGAGCTTAAAAGGTGGTCACTAGTTCAAGGTTCTTTGGGCTTGCCTAGATTAGGGCTCACGACCTTTTCTTTTCTTCTTCTCTGCGTGCGATAATTAGCATCCATGGTATAGCTGAGATAGTAAGGGATTAGTAGATTACCATTAAAGATCTTGGGTTTGAATCACGTGGCTGATGGGCGTAAATTCTTGCATCCCGTAAAAAATCTCTCCCCCAATCAGTCACCGTGATTAACCTCCTCTCCTCTGTGTTGTGGTGATGGGGTGGGCCGGCGGGGCATTGAGGCCGAGCATTTTGCCTTTTGCCACTCTTCGTGCGATAACTCCCCTGCAGCCCCTCTTCCCTGATCAACTCCACCAAGCGACAACAACCTAGTGACGGCGGCGATGAACGGCGGCATCTACGATAGTAAATTTTCTCCGTAGTGGTTACTTAGTGAGAACTCCTATTCCCTCTTCGCCATCGGTTGTTCTCTTCAGTTTCATGGTTGCAGCAGCAGAGCCATAGCTTGGTGGTGATTTCCCTCCTTGTGAACTTCGCTGAGGTGGACCAACCTCGGAGAGATTTCTCCCTTCTCCATAGTTGGCGGAAGCATGGGCTTACCCCACAATCTCCAGTGATCACCCACCTTCGCCCGTGGAAACTCTGAGGTATTGTTAAAGTTTGGTTTTCTTCACCTAATCCATAGTCGCGTGGTTCGTAGCTGCAGATTAGGGCAGTGGCCAGGGTTGAACAACCCTCAAAGCTCTTCGACTAAACTCGCTGGAGTGGTCTAGCTTAGGAGAGGATTAGCATCAGTCCAGTCATCGACATGAGCACCTCATCATCATCACGATTGTCTACCAGAGAGTGATATCCTCCTTGGGCC
>JAGFNQ010002229.1:76299-118207 GCA_024364735.1 Boesenbergia rotunda
CATGATTCACATATTAGGTTTTCATTATTTTTAATTTTGGGGATACCTTTGATTAAGCCAAGTTGGGTGACTTTTGAGATAGTTCTCAGATTAGTGTGACCTAGTCTCCTATGCCAGAGATTTGATTGTTCTAACTGAGTTAACATACATTTGGGTACTAGGGAAAGGTTTATGGTGTATACATTATTTTTTCTAGTGCCCTTAAGCATGATTTCTGAGTCTTATACATTTCTAATCAGGCAGTTAGAATTGTTGAAGGTGACTATATAACCAGAATCACATAACTGACTTATGCTAAGCAAGTTAAAATTGAAGTTTTCAATCAAAAGAACTTTCTTAATAACAAAGTCAGATTTGAGTTCAATATTACTTGACCCAATTACCTTGAGTGTAGCATTGTTGCCAAATGCCACTGAGCCTAGGTTCTTGAACTCGAGTTTGGTGAACTTCAATTTATCTCCAGTCATGTGTCTGGAGCAACCGCTATCCAACATCCATTGGTCCAAATCTTTATGTTCCTACACATAAAGAGTTTTATTGATTTGGATCCAATTAGAGTCAGGAATAGCTTAAATTGAGTTTCACTGCCTAGTCTGTCTCACCCAAATCTAGGGTTTTCAACCACGTTAGCCTTATAGGTTTTGTGAGACAGGTTTTGATAAGTAAAATTATTTTGTAAAATTAATTTTTATTTAGAAAACCTTAAATTAATTTTTGAAAACAGTTAAATTTATTTTGAAAGGAAATGTTTGAATCTATACTTAACTGAAAATTTGTGTTAGATTTGAATTTGACAAAAAGTAATTTAAATTTGAAATTCAGAAATTGGCTTCGAGGTCTTGGCGAGGCACTAGGCCTTCTTTAACCGTAGCCTTATTGGATCATCAACCCTTTCCTTGACAAAGTCATTTAATGAAATTTCATTTTCAAAATTAATCTTTAAAAAGTTCTGGTCTAACTAGTTTGAGTTTTGGATCGGTAGCTTCGGCTAGTTTCACCAGTCTAAAGAGACCAAGTGTACTTGATCTTATTAGAATTGGTTTCCCTAACGTACTATCATCTCACCTCCACCCAATACTATGTTGTCAAGTTTCAGTTAAGTTTGTTCAGTCCTTATACTAATCATTCCTAAGTCTAAGCATGGTAAATTGCAGAAATTTAAATAAACAATCAATCAAGCAAATTGCAAGAATTAAATTCTATTTAACAATAAATATAGTTTTTAATTTGGCTCCCCCTGGACTAAAGCCACGGTAATGATTAGGCAAGATGTGAATCTTGTCCTTGGGGATCCAATACTGATTTGATCCAGTTGGTTTGTTCAGGTACAGTTTAGGTACCCATGCCTGAACTTTACTTCTGGACTGATTCAGTACAGCAAAGTAAGATCTTTGTCGGGATTTGGTTCTATAGCCAAGTCTGGATCGATTTAGATCGAACAGACTTCTGTTTTCCAAGAATCATGTCAAGACCCTTAGAACCAGAAGTGAATCGTTCTAAGGCAGCTCTAAGATCCTTAACCTGAGTTTTCAGGGAGGAGTTCTCTTTCTCAAGTTTTTCAACTTGAGTAGGAGTTCCTTCTTGAACTTTCTCGGTTAAGGATTTAGAGTCAGCTCCCTCTTTCAGGAGTTTTACTTCCTGTCGGAGGGATTCGACTCGGAGTTTAGCTTTCGCCAAATCTCGAGAAAGATACGAAATAAGTTCATTTAACTGACTTCTATTGAAACCACTTACCTTGATTTCGCCGTCTTCTGAAAAGGTTAGTCTGCCGTCGTCCTGTTCTGACTCTGACTCGGTCCCGACTTCTTCTGAGGCAGTCAGGGCTAGTAGGTTTGACTGGGGTGCTTCTTCTTCTTCTTCTGAGGAATATTCGTCCCAGGTTGCTTAGAGTGCTTTCTTTCTTCTTGTCTTCTTGGTCTCCTTCAGGTTCGGACACTCTGTCTTGTAGTGACCCTTCTTCTTGCACTCGTAGCAAGTCACGTTGGGCTTGTTTTTGTCATTTGCGGGTTCAGCTGGTTCGTCTTTTCTTCGGTTTGTTTTCCGTCTGTTGGTTTGGTTCTTCAATTCTTTATAGTAGCTTCGGGCCAGTCGGACCAGCTTAGGTCGATCTCCTTCTTCGTCTTCTGAGTCTGACCAGCTTAGGTCGATCTCCTTCTTCGTCTTCTGAGTCTGAGTCTGAGTTAGACTCGGGTTCAGGTTGTGGCTTCTTCTTTGTTGACCTTCCAGTTTTTCCTGCAACAAAGGCAATACCTTGCTCAGCCAAATTGCAGTTAGTTTGTTCATGCAGTTCTAATTCGGAAAATAATTCATCTAATTTTATTTTTGAAAGATCCCTTGAGACGTTGTATGCATCTACCATAGATGCCCACAAGGTGTTTCTAGGGAAAGCATTTAAGGCATACCTTATTAGGTCACGGTTTTCGACCTTGTGACCAATAGTATGTAGACCGTTCATAAGTTCCTGGATTCGGGCGTGAAGCTGAGTGGCCGTTTCGTTGTCGGTCATTTTTATTGTATACAGCTTGTTCAGGAGCAGATCTCTCTTACTGATCTGAGTGTCTGATGTTCCTTTGTGCAGCTCGATCAGTTTTACCCACAGCTCCTTGGCACTGTTGAAGGGGCCACCCGGTTCATCTCCTCCTTTGTTAAGCCGCATTGAAGGGTCTGAGTCGCCTTTGCATCGGCTTCAATTTTGCGCTTCAGAGCGTTGTCCCATTCTGAGTAGATTTGCGGTACTCCTTCAGCGTTCTTCGGAATCTCCAGTCCGGACTGGATGATTATCCACATGTCCACCTGAGTTTTCAGGTGGACCTCCATTCGACTTTTCCAGTAGGAAAAGTCTTCTCTACTGAAAAGTGGAGGTCTGGCGGTGCTGAATCCTTCTTGCATGGCCATTAGGGATTGTATCTAAAAAAACTAAGAAACGAACCTTGTCCCAAGACTTGGTCTTGGATTAGTAGTGCTGGATAAGGAAAATAAAATATTGAGGGGTGTTGCACCAACCTCGATTAACGAGAGGAAATTCGAACGAAGAATATATAAAAAAAATTCGAACGAAAAAAGAATAAGAATAAATCCGAAAAAAAAATTTCAAACTGGTGGTTGCACCAAATTTGAACTTCCCCGCTCTGATACCACTTGTTGGATCGAGAGAACCGATAGAGGGGGGTGAATATCGGAAAGCGTTCGGATTTTAGTATTAGAGAAATTACGCAGCGGAATAAAACAATCAAACGCAAACACAGATAGTTTTACTTGGTTCGGAGCCTAGGTCGACTCCTATTCCAAGGCCCACGGTCGTTGACCGTTTTCTGCGGGCAATTCTATAGGTTCGCAAATCAGTTTACAGTATTGAATTACAAATATAGCAAAGTAAACTTTTAAAACGAAAACTCTTCTTTTACCGACGTCCGATGTAGGTTGTCTTTTTCGGAGCAGCGGGACGTCGTCGGCGCTTGAGTCTCGAGTTGGGAGGTTTCCGGAGCAGAGCGCGAGAGCAGAAGAGCGTAGAAGCGTTGAATGAATTGTTTGTTCTGAAGCCTTGGTTCGAGGGTCCTTTTATAGCACCTGGGGGCGCCTAGAATGTCGGGGACGCCCCCCCACGTGTCGGTCGATCCACTTCCTTCTCGGTCAGCTCTGATACCTTAAAACTCGGGATCAAGCTTTGACCGAGGTGCCCGGATCGCTGGGGGCGCCCGGATTGACCGGGTCATAATCTTATCCTCTTGGCTTCGTTGGAGCTGCTTCGACTACTTGACCTGGGGGCGCCCGGAGCGCTGGGGGCGCCCGGGAGCAGCGGGGGCGCCCCGAACATAAGCTGTCAAAGCTTGCCTTTGCATCATGTGTTTTGTTTTGCACCTTGGGGGCGCCCGGGACACTCCGGGCGCCCTGGTCAGCTGCTGCCTCACTCCTTTGAGGCTCTCTGAGCTGCAGACACTCGTTCCTTCGGTCCTGTATCCAGGGTTAGTCCAAAACACCATAAAGAAATAAGATGTTAGTTTATACAGCCTTAGTTGTCTTGGTTCTGACTTTGGGTCTCCAAAATGGAGCCCTAGGTCGAACCGACGCCTACTGTTCCCTCGACGGGGAACGCGTCCTCACCTACTCCTCTCGGGAGAATGTACCTGATGCCAACCGCTCCTCTGGTTGGACTTTTGCTTGGCGGTCCTTTGCCAGGTCTTGGGTACCGAGCTGTCCTTCGTCCGGTGCCTAGCATTCCTTCGCTAGGGCTTCAGTCCCAAGCTGTCCTTCGCCTGGCGCCTAGCAGTCCTTCGCTAGGTCTTCAGTACCCTGGCATTCCTTCGCCAGTGCCTAGCAGTCCTTCGCTAGGGCTTTTTACCCTGGCATTCCTTCGCCAGTGCCTAGCAGTCCTTCGCTAGGGCTTTTTACCCTGCACACTAGAGTGACATGTTAGATAGCAAGTAAGACTTAACTTTTGAGCCCTGTTGTCATTATCAAAACTCAGGTTCGACTTGGGTGCTTTCTGCACCAACAATACATACTGATGTATGTGGACCAATGTCAACTCTTGCACAAGGAGGCTATAGCTACTTCATTACCTTTATCGATGATCACTCACGATTCGGGTATGTGTTCTTAATGAAACACAAATCTGAAGCTTTTGAGAAATTCAAAAGGTTCAGAAGTGAAGTAGAGAAACAGCTTGGCAAAAGTATTAAGATACTTCGATCCGATCGGGGTGGTGAATACTTAAGTTAAGAGTTTCAAGATTATCTTAGGGACAATGGGATATTGTCTCAATGGACTCCGCCATATACACCACAGCATAATAGTGTATCTGAGAGGCGTAACCGAACCTTGATGGGTATGGTTAGATCTATGATAAATCATGCAACTCTTCCAAAATCCTTTTGGGGCTATGCGCTTAAGACAGCTGTTTACTTACTAAACAGAGTCCCAACCAAGGTAGTCTCTACTACTCCATATGAGACGTGGAATAGTAAGAAACCTCATTTATCTCACCTAAAGATATGGGGTTGTCCTGCTTACGTAAAGCGGACTGTATCAGACAAATTAGATGCTAAGTCTGATAAATGTCTATTTATTGGATAGCCTAAGGAAACGAAAGGTTACAAATTCTATCATCCCTTGGAACAAAAGGTGTTTGTGTCAAGGCATGCTGTATTTCTAGAAAAAGAATTTCTTTTACAAGAAAACAGTGGGAGTGACATTGAACTTGAAGAAGTTCAAGAAACTCCAATAGACATTACAGAGACACCTAGTCTAGACCCACAACCAATAACTCATAATGATGAGCTATCAGTTGAACCTAAAACAACACCACTTCTTCGTAGGTCTGATAGGACACGCAATATTTCAAAGAGATACGGATTTCTCATAAGTGAATCGAACGACGTGTTACTCATTAACGATAACAAACCTATAAGTTATGAAGATGTTCTGAAAAATTCAGAAAGAGATAAATGGCTTGAAGTCATGAAGTCGGAAATGGATTCCATGTACAAAAATCAAGTATGGGACTTGGTTAACCCACCTGAAGGGATTAAGCCCATAGGGTGCAAGTGGGTTTTCAAGAAGAAAACCGACATGGAAGGTAATGTTGTTACCTTTATGGCTAGACTAGTGGCAAAAGGATATCGTCAGAAACAAGGAATTGATTATGACAAAACCTATTCGCCAGTAGCTATGCTTAAATCCATTCTGATGCTCCTGGCCATAGCAGCTCATTATGATTATGAGATATGACAAATGGATGTGAAAACAGCTTTCCTTAATGGAAACCTACTTGAGGATGTATACATGATAAAACTTGAAGGTTTCACATCGGTTAATAAAACCAAAGTATGCAAGCTTCGACGATCCATATATGGATTGAAGCAAGCATCCAGGAGCTGGAACATCCGTTTTGATGAGACAATCAAAGAGTTTGATTTCTCACAAAATCCTGACGAACCTTGTGTGTACAAGAAGGTTAGTGGGAGTGCAGTCGTATTCCTAGTGTTATATATCGATGACATATTACTTATAGGAAACGATATATCAGTCTTACAGTCAGTTAAAATTTGGTTGTCCAAAACTTTCTCCATGAAAGACCTGGGAGAAGCAACCTATATCCTTGGGATTAGAATCTATAGAGATAGATCAAAACGGTTGCTTGGTCTTTCGCAGTCTACATATATAGACCGAGTGCTAGAAAGGTTTAGCATGTCGAAATCCAAGAAAGGTTACCTTCCCATCAGGCATGGGATCAACCTTTCGAAGTCTATGTGTCCGCGCACAGAAGACTAGAGGATTTGCATGAATAAGATTCCTTATGCATCCGCGATAGGATCTATCATGTATGTTATGTTATGTACTAGGCCCGATGTATCGTATGCTCTGAGCGTCACAAGCAGATACCAGTCTGATCCAGGAATGGATCATTGGGCGGCTGTCAAGCCAATCCTCAAGTACTTAAGAAACACTAAGGATGTGTTCCTAATATATGGAGAAGGTGATATGGTAATACGTGGGTATACAGATGTCAGTTTCCAGACAGATAAGGATGACTCCAAATCTCAGTCCGGATACGTATTTATTTTGAATGGAGGCGCAATAAGTTGGAAGAGTTCCAAGCAAGACACCGTAGCGGATTCTACCACGGAAGCGGAATATATTACAGCTTCGGAAGCAGCAAAGGAAGCAGTCTGGATCAAAAAGTTTGTCTCAGAACTTGGTGTGGTTCCAACCATTGATGAAGCAATACCGATTTACTGCGACAACAATGGAGCTATTGCACAAGCAAAGGAACCAAGGTCTCATCAGCGATTCAAACATGTGCTTCGCCGCTATCATCTGATCAGAGAGATTATCAGTAGGAATAATATACAAATTGAGAAAATTCCCACTGAAAGGAATTTAGCGGATCCTTTAACTAAGGTCTTGCCTCAAAGTAAGTTTGAGGGTCATGTTTGAGCCTGTGGTATTGGGTACCGTAGCGATTGGCATTAGGCCAAGTGGGAGTTTGTTAGTGATATGAGAGAAGTGTCCTAAGGCAATCGCCTTATGATTGTAATCATTTATTCTAATAAATGAATATTCACTATTTGAGTATACATGTTTGTGTATTTGATTGAGATCTTAAACTCATTTACTGAATGTCCGCAATACAATTCACAGCATGAGAGAATTTGTGATGAATTCACAACTAGTGATTATCTCTACATGTGCAATTGTGAAGTATTGAAATTGTCCCTAGTCGATGAATTGATAAATACGGACACTATCAATTCTGTTGAGACTAGCATGGGTTATTCTCTAATCAGCTGATTCTCACTGGCTGGTGACATTGAGATGTCCGGAGATAAACATTAATGCTAGTTAAGAGAACTAGTTCATTGGAGTGACTAGCTGTAAAACTTCATATGGTAGTCTACATATAGATATGTCAGTGAAGTTCTTACTGCAGCTTAAGTGCGATGTTCCTTTGACTTGCGGTGTTCAAGTCATCTTGGTCATGGAGACTTATACATTGACATCTTAAGCAAGCATCTCCAAGGAGGTGTGGACCCAGGATGATTGGGTATAAGCCGAAGTGCCCGAAGATGTTTAAACAGCCTACAAAGGATTCACTACTCCTTACGAGGAGATGTATACCCGAGGCCTATCGTCGGATTGTTACTCGAAGCCTCTGGCCAGAGCATGACATGTTCAGAGTATGAATCTCTTAAATACATGAGAGTAATTAGAATCCGTAGGACGAGAAAACGTTACTTGGGCTAGGTGTGACGTAGTCAGCCTAGTGGGGACTGACACACATAGACCATGTCCTGAACCAAGTGGGTATAAGATGGTGAAGGGAATGGGGCACGATTCATAGCTGCTGAAGGGTTTCAGAATTGTTTCTGAGGTCAACTGTTGATCTTTCGAATAATTGAAAATCATGATGTACTACTAGGTGTCACTCATGATTGTTCTATAATTGATTAATTATAGACAGCCAACATAAATCGAAAGCCTATTTAATCATACGCACTACGAGCAATCCGAGGGATTTAAAACGAGTTGAAAATTGGATTTTCCAATCAAGAGAGATTAGGTTTGGTTGAGCCAAACGATAAGTCGAATCTGAATTTTTCAGAGACGCATCGGAAGCGTAAAATGGCTAAGTCTTTTGAAGACTTAATAGATGTATTAAATAAGTTTAATTCATTGGGGCGTGGCTTGGATGGGTCGGCCAAAGAGGGCCTCCATCCTCTTTGCTTGGCCGGCCACAACAAAGGGAGAGAACCAAGTTTTTGGTTCAATTTATAAAATAAACCAAGTGTGATTTGGTTTATTTTCATGGAAATTAAAATGAACCATGGATTGGTTTATTTTATAAAATCAATCATGGATTGATTTACCATGATAAGGAAATTTATTCCATAAGAGAGAAGAGACTTGATTGATTTTTATCATGAATTAAAATATGATTTTAACCATGATATAAAATCAAACTTGGCATGATGGAATAAGTTATTCCATATTTGAGAGGCTTGATGGTTGAGAGGCCACTATATAAAGGACCCAAGGCAAGGCTTGGGTAATAATCGTAGAGATGAAGGCATAGGCTCTCTCCCTCTCTTTCTCTCCTTCTCTTCTCCCCTTCTTGCCGTGCGCCAACCAGCCCCAAGAAGGAGCACCAGTCGGCCGCCCCTGCCCTTTCCCTGCCGACCACCACCTGCTGCCGAAGAAGGAAGCTCCGGCCATCTCTTGGCCGGAAGAAGGTGCTGCCAGAATTAGAGTTTGCCGCAAGGATCTTTTTGCCGCAAGCCTCTTCTTTTGCTTCGCCGGAATTTTAATTTCGGCCATCCTTTTGTGGTTAGTCTTCCGAATTCTCTCTTGGTTTTTCTTGTCGCGTTCTCGGAGAATCTAGTAGTTCTCGAGAACACGAAACTCGTGGCTTTGCGAAGTCATCCCGAAGATACTCGGCGTGGACGCGAATAGAGGCGGAGCTTCCAAGGGACGCTTACGGTTGGATCTTGTCCCTTCCTTCGAGTTACGCGAGGTAATACGTAAATTAGTTTATGTTTCTGCAAAATTTCAAATATATGATCATGTCTACACAATATAAACTTGCATGCTTAGATGTGTGGTTAAATGATTTAGAGAAATTATTTATGCTAAACCTTCCGCTGCACGTAATTAATTTTGAAATTACGAATCCGCATCCATGTCAACATGCACCTGGTCCCAACACCAGGTGACCAAGAGATGATGTTATCCAGCAGTCCGAGTGAGTCGGGTCAAGATCAAAGTTGACCCTCTCTAGGCAACTAGAGAACTCGGTTAACGTTATCTATCATATAAAAGTTACAGCCACGGCAGTAGCATTCAGGTGACCAGGGAGCTTCGAGCCGACCAAAGGATGTCATGTCAGCAACAAACAAAGGCTATGTAAAGGGCATCAAGGCAGAGCTTAAAAAATAATAATTCACTCAATCTTTTTTTTTTGTTGGCGCTCTCGTGTTTTCTGTGCTGCAAAATGTTGCACCTTGTGCTGCAATTTGATCAGCAACACCTAGCGTAATTTTTCATTATTTCTTATGTTGCTATACCTGTTTTTAAATTGTGCTTAAGTTTTAGATTATTTTTCTATATGGTTTCTCCACCTTTTAGAGGCTTTTTGGAAAGAAGATAATAAGAAATAAGAATCACTTTATTTTAATTGTCTTGTGTGTCGATTTATGCTAGTTAACTGCTGAATCAATCTTGCATATTTGTATTATCTTGTCTTACTTGATCAAATCTATATTTGTTAAATTTTTTTCACTGTGCTATTCTATTTATTTGATTATTGTTCAAGCTATTTCAGCTCATAAAATTCGTAATTCTATTCACCCCGTTCCCTCTAGCATCGAGTTCAATCCTACATTTATTTGGGTTAGTTTCCTTAAGCATGACAATGAGTCTCTAGAAGTCCTTATTAGTTTTTACAAAAAAGTTAAATTGATAAGGTTCTCAAAGTCAATTGGATCTATAGTGATCAGAGGTGAGTTTGATATGCACATGAGTTATCTTGTCCTAATACACCATAACTAAATGATGTTGTGGAGAGGAAGAACTATGTATTTCAAGAGACAACTCTGTCTATGTTAAACAAATACTCTTTACCGGGCAATTTTTGGAATGAGACAATTAGTGGTGTGCTAAGTGCAAAATAGAGTTTATTTGCATAACATCTTAAGTAAGACGCCTTGTAACATTTCTTTAGAAGAGCACCTACAATTAAAGCATCTTAGGTTGTTTAATTGTAAAATATATATTTTAAATACTACAGATCATTTAGGTAAATTTCCAACTAAAACGGATGAAGATATTCTACTTGGATATTCATTGTCAAGTTGCGTTATTAGGTGTACAACAAGAGATCTGATCTCTCAAGGTTGAGGAGGCTTCTAATGTTGTATTTGATTAGACTACTAGTGTATATGCTAGGAACTTTCCCATAGATAAGGATATTGATCAAGTAATGAACAAGAAAGATGCTAGTGGTGGTGAAAAAACAACCATAGATGATTAACGAGGTTTTTTTTTAACCTCGGGCGACCGGCCCGGCCTTACGGAAATTTCCCATCGGCCGCCAGGGTAAATCGGAAAGTGCTCGCAGTGGACGGTCTAAAAGCCCAGCGTCCCAGGTTCGCGCCCCATTTGCATAAAGTCATAAACTAACATGAGTGAGAGCTAAATTGAATGATGAAATACAAAACGGATGATGAGAAACCTTATGGGAGAAACAGCTCAACCATCTAGATCCTATAAAACTAACATGAGTCGGGTGGAATAATTAGTGGGAAATATTTTCCAAAGATTAAGGATTCAATCATATATTAGGAAACTAGAAAATTATTTTGCCTTAATATTCCAAATTGAACATAAAGTCATAAATAAAGCACTGCTTGACATAGATTGGGTGTTAGGTATGCAAGAAATTGGCTCAATTTGATAGGAGTCATGTTCTTGAATCAATATGGATGCTTCCCATTTAGGGATTTCAACTTTATAAAATGGATGTTAAGTGAAAATTTTTAAATGAATTTATTAAGGAAGAACAAACACCTGAGTTTAAGCATCTAGATCATCTTAATATGGTTCGAAGTATATGAACTTACAGACATTTTGTGTGTAGGCAACAAATGTTTGTAAATGGATTCTTTGACACTTTTATGTTTCAGTAGTAAGTGTCGCTAAATGAATTTCCTGAATGCTTTTGTTATCATCAAAAGAACATAACAAGTGCATTTCTAATACTTGCAAAATTGTCTACAGTTTGGACAGTCGATGCATAAAATCTTTGGTTTTTAAGGGAAACAACAGCAGTAACTTCCATTTCTGTAGTGAATTTACCAATGGAATCAAGCCAAACTCTTGAAGCTATAAAGAGTAGCTGAAAATCAGACTCAAAATTCTAAATAACTTTCGGTTTACCATATGAATAAGATAAAACTTCTTCCATAATCTAACTCAATTAGAACACTACAAAAAGAGAAGATGATCACGATAGTTAAGGGAGAGAGATTAGAAATAAGTTAACAAGAAGAAAAGATAGGGAAGGTGGGAGTAACATGGGATGTTGGCCAAGGATTTAGTCCAAACACGTGCCTATACCAACCTTCTTGCTTCATTCAGCTGGATACCAAATTAATATGTGTTCTTTGAGATGTGCATGTTGTTGATAGGGAAAGAAATTGCTTGTGTTTAGTTGCTGAGTAAAACTGGTTGCTTTTGTTCCATGGGAGAGGGCTCCATTTGTTTCTTGATGGACATCAACGTCGTTAGACCAAATTCATTTCCCTTCCGATGAGTTTCAACTTTTGAGCTTGCTTGGTTTCCCATAGGAATGCCACATTGGAAACTACTCAACTTGCTCCAACCACAATTTCTACCTTTTTGCACCTCATGACATATGATATCTTGCTGTGCATAATGATATATAAGGTGAGCTATATACTTTTAGAGAAGTGCAGGAATCATTGATAAATAGCTACTAGAGAAGTATTGTTTAAATCATCTCTCTCATATAGCGCATTCTATTGTTGTCAATAGTTTTCTTTGAGGAAAAAAAAAACCTTTCTTGAAAAGTTTTGTTAATTGTTACTTCAATTAATGTTACCTCTCATGACATAAGATTGATTTTAAAATTCAGCGAATTGTTACCTCAATTATGAAAAAATTATATTTTGTACTTAAAGTGATCTATAAATTTAAATTTGCTTATATTGTAAAGAACACCTTTGCTCGACTCTTTTTGCTTACTAAGATTTTCCTTCTAACATATCACCAACCTTGAATGTGGGAGACATCATTAAACCATATTAAAGCTCTTGTTAGCATTGTCCTTGTTTTATTTATATTCTTTATTTTTTATGGTAAACTTTCTCTTCATTGAAAGTAACTTGGTTTTGCTTTCTACTACATTTTCGTTCACTGAACTCAAACTGAGTGGAAGTAACTAATATGGATTAAACACCTAATAACTCTACCATTGTGAATGGATAACATGCGAATGGACTTTTCCCCAGAACCAATTGGTTCCATCCGAATGGACATTTCCCCCACATCAAATATATTGATTGAGTTGTCTCAAACTTTGATTCTCCATATTGATGATCATCTTTATGGCCAACTGCATTGTCATTGTAACAATGAGGGGAATTGGCTGCCATTAGGACTGCTGCAAAGCTAGACCAAGCAAGGATCACACGACATCTAAATAATACACCCTCTTGGCATAGGAAGATCACTCCGTCAACATGAAAATGGTCGTATACAACATAACCAATCCTAACACACCGACTCGCAAATAGGACACTTGATCAGTTCCAAATTGGCTGCTCAAACAATGCGGAACATGGCACAACTCAAACCATCATTTTACCAAGCATCAACTGGAAAACACAAGCAGTCCAATACCAGAAAAATTCTCAATATCATCTGAACTCTGGGCTACTTAACATAAAGGCAAAACGTTGCTTCCTAAAGATAGTTTTGTTCTTTCAGGTATAATGTGGTTGTCATTTTTCTTCAATTTGTGAGCATGCTCAGATCAGAGCACGCAGTAGTATCACAAAAGAGCACAGAATCAAGAATTGACAAAGGCCTTGAAGGACTACGATATTCATCTAACAAAATGCATATAATAGCATGCATGACCAAAGATAAGATACTAGCAAAATGCAAAAATGACCAACTTCAAATACACCGCAATCTACTTAAAACTTTCAGAAAAGGTTTATCTTTTATCGTCAAAGTTGGCATCCTCTTTTGATTTGCCATTCTTCAGGCCTTGTTTGTATACCCTCAAGCCATTTTGAGAATCCCTCAATAAGAGCATCTCGCATCCAAGGATGTCTACATTGCTCCACAGCTTCAGGTAAGGTAACCCACGACCTGTAGCGGGTGCTTTGCTCTGGCCACGACTCTAGCTCTTCTCTCACTTGTAGAGCAAATACTGCAGCTTTACACAAACCTTCTGGGCTGAATTCATCTTTCAGGGTTTTGCTTTTGAAGAGATAGTCCCCCAAGAATGACTAAAATTGAAACATAAGCTGAAATCATTGACTATAAAGAGAGACAATGAATCATGCAATCAATTAAAAAAAAAGTAACTATAAAGTTTCTCCAGCAAATGAAAATATGCACCCCACTAAGCGACATCACAGTTAAAGGACAAGTAATTTTTATGCTTGCACTATGTAAGATTTAGGAGTCTCAAAAACTTGTAGCAGGTTTATTGTTAAAATTTGAGACTAGATCTGTAAGCAGCTAGAGTTAGCTGGAAAATAAACTTGTCTGTCATGGTAGTCAGCGATAATAGCATTAAAAAATTTTGGATCACCAAAGTTTTTTTTTTACCAATAGAGAAGAAAATAGAATACATTGAATTACCACTATATCCCCTTTAACTCCTGCTTCTTCAAGGGCTTCTCGTACAGCTGCCTCTTCAACTGTTTCATCATTTTCCCATCCTCCCTGTGCAGGGAAAAAAAGATGCAAATCACAAAACAGATAAATAGTGCCTGCCAATATAGTTCACTCATAAAACAAGCAGGCATCATGCATCACAAGAAAATTGGCAAGACCTTATTATATATACAAATAGGGGAATTTCTGTAAATACACATATGACATGGATATACATATAGATATATCAACAAGACAAAAGCAGGAACCACCTCGGAAGAGAACCATAATTTTTTTTTCTCCATTTATATTTTACATACCTTAATAATAAGATAATTGTACACTAAGAGAATATGATTGCAACCCAGCCGAAAGAAAGTGATTCTGCCTCATTGATCTCTTCACAGAACCTATGTTTTATCCATCACCAGATGTTTGGACTAGAAATATGCTTAGTGTAATTTCAACATTCTACAATTCAATCAGAAATTAACTATCAATTAATTGTCCAAAGTGGAAGTTATAAGGAGAAAAGGAAAATCAAAGAAAACTCTAGCTCATCATCATCAACCATGTTTGTCGTAAGCTATATGAATCTTATGAGTTCTATGCAAAGCTAAATAGTAATATTCAAACTAAGTAAATCACTTCTTATTATATTACAATGACTAATGTTTTTTTCGGCATCCTTCTTCTCCCTTACTCTTTCCAATACAATAGTTTCAATTCTTCCAAGTACAAGATTCATTAGTTGTCGTAGAACATGTTCATACCATCTCAAAAGTTTTTCCCCTCATGCTTTGATCTATTGAAGTTATGCCTAATTTCTCTTAAATATTGGTATTTTATTTTATCTTTGCTAATAATTCAACTATCCACCTAAGCATTTTTTTTATCTTTTCTACATTAACTTTTTATGTCTTGTTCGATCACACAAGACTCTAAAAGCTTCTTTCCATTTATTTTTATCCTATTAATGATACTTCACTAATATCCTATTCTTGTTGACGAAATTAAATTTGGTCTTAATTCAGCTTACCATAAAACCTTTTGATTTCAAAGATTTTTCTCTACAATTTAAGGTTAGATTTTAATCAAATTACACTCACATCAATTAACATAATATTGCTGTGAATAACATAGGCTAAGGAGGTTTATCTTGAATATGGTTAATTCATTTACTGCTAATAGGATAAGATACAGACTTAGGGAGAGCTTTAATGTCTACCTATAACTACAGAAAAATCATTTGTCATGCTCCTACATAACTCCACTGCTAGCAATATTATCATATGTATTAATGTATCTTTCATCACATCAATATAATTATTAGATATTTCATTTTTTTCCCAAAACCCACCACAATAGCTTCTATATACTCTTTTAAATCAATAAAAATTATATGCAAGTCCTCCTTTTCTCAATAATTTTTCCATTAGTTCTCTTATTAAATAAATAGCCTCTATATTTTCCAATCATGAAACCAAATGTAATACATCTATATTCTATATCTAGAATAACATTTTATGGCACTATTGCTCATCATATCAGGAGAAACCAAATGCTACTTTCTATCAATCACAATTCTAAAAAAACACTGGTTTTACATGTACACTTTTACACAAATGTCATTGGACAATGGATCCTATTTAATTGATCAATGCAATATTTTTACCCTTTATAGACAATTATCTATGCAATAAGAGCAACAACACTATTTAACTTCAACATGTACTTGTTAAATTGGTATGACTCACCAAATCTTAATAGTGTATTTCAGAGATTTTACATGCAGAAAATCTTGTTTTCTCAATTTGTTAGCAGACTTGAAACATTAATATGAGTTTTGGGAATCCTAAAGTGTTTAACTGATAGCTAAAGGGTTACCATCAAAGAACATAAATGGGCTCAGATGCAAGTATCCAACATGGGCGCATATCTAAGTGTAACTTCTAAAAAAATTTATACATGAGCAGTAGGGATGTGCCTTTAGGTGTTGGTGTCAGACTATTGTTCAACAAAAGAATAGAGAGGCTAAATAATGAGTCTGAGAAGAAAGAGAATGTGACCTTGCTCATCCATGTGGCTAACCAACTAGTAAATCAATCAATGGACATTGCAGTCCACCATGTAATCAACTAGGAAATCGGTCAACTAGGCAACGAAGGTCGAGTTTAATAGACCTTAAGGATACAGATGGAGATGAAGAGAAATGTATGGCGTTTTGTGCTTATGTGAACAAAGGGTTGTGAAAGAGTTTTTGAGCCTGAATTCATCCTTTTGGACTTGAAAGAAACCCTGGTGAAAAGGAATTAATCCTTAAAATGGGGAGAAGCGAAAAGATGTGAGGGTAGAGTACCAATAATCCCCTTTTCCCCATTGATTTGAAAGATTTTAACATCACTTCTATTCGTTGGCTTGCTTGTTGTTCCTTTAGGTTCTACCATATCCTCCTTCAATCATACACATTGTGACATATAGCAGTATTCAAGATTAGAGTATCATTCATGTGTTGTTTGTACTGTATGATCAGTATATTTGGGTTCACTTTCCAGTACTTATTGTTTAGTACCAATTAATTGTGTGTGTGTTTTTTTATTTTTACTTTGTTGTTTTAAGTATGATAGATCCATCATTTGTGATTGCATGCATAAGTTAACTAATTAACCCTCTGGGACTGGATGCCTTGATTTCCTAGGCAAGCCACCTATATCTAGGAAGAGTCTAATAGGAGCAATTACACCCACTAGACCTAGAGATATTATTAAAGATAAGGTGTATTTTATCACATAAAATAGTAATTGACCCCACAATAATAACGTTAGAGTAGTCTTTAATTATCCAGTTGTACCATCCAACTTCAATATTCAAAGGTATGATCCCATTTTATTTAGCAATTGATATCACCACCCGCCTTGTATCTTTTTGACAATTAAATTCTTTACTCATTTTGTTGTTTCTTATCGTTTATTCTTCATAATAGTTTTCTCTTTATTGTGCAAGTATAATGAATTTCAAATTATCCAACTAATAGTATCCTCTTTAGAATTATTAATATTACATGACCAAATAAACCAGCCACTTTACCCGTACTGCCCTTTAAGTTGTGCATCTGTCACTGACTAGAATTGTTTTTGAAACATCTAGATGGATGCTTAATCACAAGATGAAGCAATCCCCTGTCTTTTCCACTTAACCAGCCACTAGACAGCTTTCAGAACTATGGTGAACTAATCACATGATAATATAAGCTCAACCCAATCCTTCATTCCAGGATTGATTTTGAAAAGGTAATTTTGCAACACTAGCAAGCATTAATTTTATGACAAACTTAGGGTTTTATCCCATGCTAACATGGAAATATACTACTTTGTAGGTTTTCTTCCATGGGAGAGAAAATTTCTAGCTAAAATTTTGAAGTTATTTTCCCTTGATCGTTCAAATGGGTATGGGCTGATCAGTTGGCCCCCTTCCAAAGCTTCCCTCTTTGGAATGAATCTTCCTCTCCGGATGGGGATATGGCTCCTCTTTGTATCAGCATATACCAATCCTCTTCCTACGACACAATCTCATCAAAGAAGGAAGAATCACAAGGCCATCATAAGAGGGGAGCACGTTGAAGAATCGTAACGGAAAAAGCCACCCAGGTTTTCCTCTTTTGATGGAAGCAATGAGAATTACTATTCGGAGTCACTTCTCATAATTGAAGAGAAAGGAGCTGATTAGCAAATTGGAGAGAAGTTAACATGGGATGTCCTAGTTCGTTCTTGTGCGAAGAAGTGCTTGCGTAAACAAGGGCACAAATTGAGGAAAAATTATTTTTTGTATTCATAGATAGGACCACATTAGGTCTATTGTGAGTAGTCTTACCCTACATCGCGGAAACAACCTCTTGCAATCTAAGATAAGGTCACATACAATAGAACCAATGTGATTCACTCCTTCTTTGAGACCCGCATTAACGGGAGCTTCGTGCACCAAGCTACCCTTTTTTATAGATAGATTGTCCCATTAAACCTTTATAATACAAAATATCATTGTTACTTTTTTTACACCCCCCCCCCTCCTAAATTTGATATATTTGCATGAAAGCTCTTATTATTTACCACTAAGTCTAGTCCATAATAAAACCATCTCCAACAAAACTATTGCTTCCATTTTGGCTTTGGTTCTTAATACAAAAGAATATGGTAAAGGATAAAGAACTGCAATGGTGTAGGATATTATGATATTTCTCCCATGCTAAGTTTCTTTTTATGGTTACATATCTTAGTTACTCACAAGAAGATGCTGCTACAAGTGTGAAGAAAGATTGTGTTAAAAATTTCTCTGTAGTAGGTAATGACTCCATCAAATATCTTGTCATGATTAAAGAAACGGACATCATAAGAGTTATCTTTGAGGAAATAATTTACTGACACATGCCTACATCTTTTATGTAACTTTTACAGAACATAAATTGTAGAACTCAGAATGTCAAGTAATTACTAACTTAAATTAGTGAAGCATTAAAATTAACTGCAGGAGTGTTCTTAAAGCAAAGGGTTGAAGAAAATAAGATCAAATTCAGTTAAATAAACAAAAAAACATTTTTGGCATCAAAATATGAGTTCCTTGATAAATGTTCACCACTGTGCAAGATAAAAGCTAAGATACAAGGAAATAGAATGTGCTAACTGCCGACCTAGTAAAATCTTGTTATAAAAACTGAAGATCTAATATATTTTGCTTTGTGAAAACAATCTATAACTTGTAAAAATATAGTTTTATACACTTTTCGTATGAAATAAAGTAGATTTAACATTCAATAGAAGTTTAAATGCAATTTAAAATATGAAAGTATCATACCTTTGGAAATAGGAGGCCTGGTCCACTAGGTGAGTTAATCATGAGAACTTCAACTTCCATATTATGTTTGTCATCATTAGTATCACAGCTTGTATATCTAAATGGGATGCACCTGAAAATATGTTGCATGTTAGATGATTGATACTCAAACCATACACAAGCAATATATAAATAACTATATATCATCACATAATCCACCATATATAGACAATCTAAAAATTCTGTCATTACTAACAACTAACAACGATAAGGGTCAACAGTTCATGAGCTTCCTCCTCTTTACATCAAGTCCCAACGAGGCATTTTGCACACGTTGGGAATTGACCCCAAGACGTATTGGAGCAAATACCTATGCAAGTACCAACTGCGCCAACCCGTTGGGACAATTTTTCCATCTATAAAACTTTATAGAAGATTACATCACTCGTAACATTACAAACAATTAAATAACCTTTTATTACGTTAAGCAAAGATAATTTGGTACCTTTATCCTTTACACCTTCCACTCTAATTGTTTCAACTCTTCTAAAATATAATCCATTGGAGCTCCATTTGCACGTTCATATCATCTTGGCATATTTTCTCTCATTTTATCATTAATTGGAGCTACAAATAATTGTTATTTTATTTTTTTCCTTTTCCATTAACCGTACAAAGACATTTGAGCATTCTCATCTATGCTACTTTCATTTTTTGTATGTGTTAAGATATTCAAGACACTGAGCCAGTTTCATAACTCCTATCAAACAAGTGTAACTACATGATAGAAATCAGACCAATCTCGCAGTTAAAAGTAGATCTGAAAAATATAAAAAAGTCTCATCCCATCTTCAAATATATGGCAACAAATCCATCATCAATGCACCAAAAGTACAATGAATAATTTACCTAAATTGGTAAAATGTTTTTATCTAAGCAACTATCCAACCAAATATTTCAGATGGAAGGAATTTCCTAAATCCCAGCTACTATCCACCAGTTCCAGATATCATGATAGCATTGTAATCAAAATTCTCACTTTCGAGCGACACGAAGCCATCTCATTGCTCATCGTACTAACAAAGTTGCATAGTAGAAAAAGACAGGCACATAAAGTCATAAACATCGAACAAGGCCAGCAAGAAAGCTACATAATAGACAACTCAACAAGGTGCAAGACGCCTACTCGCTTCTTCAAGATCAAGTACGGGATCCGTAGAGAAGTGATGGACAGTGTCAAGGAAATGGAATATAAAGGGGCAAGAGAAATCAGATCAACCACCAAATAGAAACTGCATCTAGAAGACAGCGACAGCGACCCCAGAAAATAAAAATAAAAATTCAAACTTGGAAAGAGAAAGCATCCGATCGATTGATGAATTAGAAAACATCGAAATTGCCTAGAAAGAAAGAGTCGACTACAAGCACCAAATAAGAAAAGAAAAGAACAAAAAAAAAAGTAAAAAGAGAGGGAAGAAGAGGGAGGAGGGACCCGGCAACAAGGCGACAACCGGCCTCGTATCGCTGCTGATGTCGACCGGTGCGGGCCACCAAATCGCACATGCTCTCTCCCCTTCCGTATTTCCCTTATTCCACTCTCCTTTTCAGCCCTCCCTCCCCCTTTTTTCCTTCCTATCTCTGTCGTCTCCCTTACTTTGTGTGCCTCTTTTCTCGGTTTTTTTCCTCCCTCTGGTTGTCTGCCGGAATGAGATAGCTATCCTTGATGCGGCGGCAAAAGCTGAGGCGGTGGCAGGGGCAGCGATGCCAGAGGGAGGAGATCCCAAAATGGATTGGAAAGCAGAGAAGGTGAAGGGATGAGGCGAGGAGAGAGAAGGAAACAACAAAACCCAAATATTTTTACGGGCTTGTGGTCGGTGGCTTCGAAGGAGTCGGCGTGCGGAGGCGATGCGTGGTGCTCTCGGCACGCAGATGGCAAGGCGACCACTACGAGCCCATCGCTTCCTCTGCCTTTCTTCGGAGGAAAGGAAGCCGCTTAGCCACCTTTTTCTTTTACATGCCAATAGTTTTGGATTTTTTTTTTTACAAAATGTTAAAAATATGAATACTGAATAAAATACAAATATTGTTGAAAGAACTAAATATTCTTAAAAAATACCTTTTTATTTTAATTGATTAATTTTGGAGGTAAATTGTGTTCTTTTTAGGGAAAATTTGAGAAAACTCCCAATATTAAACTGGGCTTTGCATGCACTCCCTAATCGAAAATTTCATTGCATGCACTCCCTGATGTGATTGACAAGACAGTTTTGTGTGTTATTTTTTTTATCAGTATAAAAGAGTAAAAATTCAGTATAAATCGTAAAGATTTGAGTATAAATTGTTTGAGATTTAGTACTAATTTAAGAAATTTAAGTATTATTTGAAAAAATTTGAATATACATTGTTTCAGTATATAGTAAAAATTTCAATATACATTATCAAAATTTAAGTATGAATTGATTTAAATTGAGTATTATTTGAAACAATTTGAGTATAAAAATTAGAAATTTGAGTATGTAAGGTTGCATCCACCACATCAAGATTTTCACATGAGGGGTCACTGAAATTTTATACTCAAATTTCTTAAATTAGTACTCAATCTCAAACAATTTATACTCAAATTTTTATAATGTATAGTGAGTTTTCACTCTTTTATACTCACCACATCAAGATTTTCACATGAGAGGTCACCGAAACTTTGTACTCAAATTTCTTAAATTAGTACTCAATCTCAAACAATTTATACTCAAATCTTTACAATGTATACTGAGTTTTCACTCTTTTATACTCAATTCATCAGGGAGTGAATGCAAAGAATTTATCAAGTGGGGAGTGCGTGCAAAGGCTAGTTTGGGATTGGGGAGTTTTCTCCAATTAACTCTGGGAAAATTTGAGAAAACTCCCCAATATCAAACTGGGCTTTGCATGCACTCCCCAACCGAAAATTTCATTGCATGCACTCCCTGATGGGATTGACAAGACAGTTTTGTGTGTTATTTTTTTTATCAGTATAAAAGAGTAAAAATTCAGTATAAATCGTAAAGATTTGAGTATAAATTGTTTGAGATTAAGTATTAATTTAAGTATAATTTGAAAAATTTTGAGTATACATCAGGGAGTGAATGCAAAGAATTTATCAAGTGGGGAGTATATGCAAAGGCTAATTTGGGATTGGGGAATTTTCTCCAATTAACTCTTCTTTTTAATTTATTTGTAGCCTATCGAATAAATTTCAAATATGACTTTTAATATCAATCTTCAAAATATTTATTTTTATTGGAATTCTAATTCTCTTTTTTTATTATTATTAAATTTTCTAAGCACTTTATCGGGAAAAAAAATTTAAAAATTGATTATAAGTTAATAAAATAATTCCTATGTCTTAAAAATTGTAACAATGCAATGCTCCATGTAGGTCTATGACATATAGAAGATTAGACATGGGAATTATTTGAAAATTTATACCCATATTTTGTAGGAATTGTTGAAATGGTAAAAAAAAAATCAAATAGAACTATAAATGATTATTTTGTGACTAAATCATTATAAATTAATGGCGTAAATGAATAAAAAATTAATATTTAAGACTATTCAAATTACAAAGGATTAGTCTATTTTAATTCGACAAGGCATTAACTCGATGAATATATGGATGCCAACTCAAATATACACAAATATAAATTTTTATAGGAACAATGATCATGTAAATAAATTCAAATAGTTGAATCTTAAAATTGGGACTACAAATAGATTAGGGGCATTTAGTAGATTTGTTTTTTATTTTTATTTTACGTAGAAAATATAATTTTTTGAAAAATATATTTAATTTATATTTTCCAATCTTATTTTAAAAAAAAGATATAGTATTTTTTGAAAAATTAAAAAATAAAAGCAAATAATTTTTTTAAAAATAAAAAATATGATTTTTTTTAAAATAAAAATAAAAAATGCAACAAATCGAATGTTGGATTAGTAAAACAATCGCCCTCAAGATTTGCATGTTAAACACCACATCTAAATTTGCTGGCGGCGAATTGCACTCAATCCTACCTAGGCAAGCACATTTGTGACCTCGAGCCTCACACTAGCTCACACTCAGCTAGCCTAAGTACGCACACTTGTGGAGCAACCAAGGGCCTCAGTGAACACGCGATCAGTCTGCTAAAAGTTCGATCGACTGACCACTTCAAACAGAGTCAAATATTGAAATTTCAACTATACAATATAGTTAAGATTAGAACATCAAAGAATTGAATTTAATTTAATGATTTGAGAACGACTTAAGTGAAGGAATTAAATTTTTATGAGAATTTAAATCCAACAAAATTAAGAAAATAAAATCAGACCTAAACAGGTATAATTTGGTGTGGAAATTGAATTCCAATAAATGAAAATATTAAAATAATCTCACATAAATATAATGTTTGATTCCTAACTTATCAATGAAAGAAAAAATAGTAAAATCAATCAAATTCATTTAGTTTTAAACTCAGTCCAAACAAAGGAATTGAAATTATCGACTCATTCCAAACATAAAAATTCAATTCAATTCCCGCTAGATTCTTTCATTGCTTAAAAATTTTCCAAACGGGATGGAAGAGAATACGACTTTTTACCAAAGGGCGCACGTGAGAATTAGGAATTACCAAAAGGCGTACTAAGGTTTCTTTTGACCAAAGGGCGCATCAAATTTAGTGATTTTTTCCTTTTATACCCCTCCCGCCAAGAATTCTCTGTCACTTTCTCTTTCTCAGTTAGAATTCCAAGACATCTAAATCCGCTTTTTTAGACTTTTTCATTTAAAATAATATAGTGTGGGAATCGGCTAAAAAACGTAAGATAAATAAAAAAATATTTCAGTTAAAAAAACATCTTTTCCAGCATGATTTCAAAAATATAAAAAGATATTTCTTTATATTTGATTAATATAAATTAATATATTAAATAATATATTAATATATAAAAAGAACATATCACAGTACATGATTTCAGGTTCAGACCTACACATGACTTCAGGCCCAATGTGGACTCAATTTTTTTTCATTTTAAAAATATTTTTTATAATATTTAATCATGATTTATTAAATTAATTATTTATAAGGTAATCTTTTATATAATTCTATAAATTGTGACAAAATCCTCTCATTTTATTGAAATATTCACGTATGATCAAAACATGCTTACATTTATTTAAACTTGAAATAAGAAGGTTCCATCTAGATACTATTTAAATACACAATGCATAGCAAAATTGGGTTCCTTACAAACCATCTGTTGGATCGGGTTGGACCGGCTAGAGGGGGTGAATAGACGGTAAAAAAAAAATTATGAAAGTGGAGGCACTCGTCTTTAAAAAAAACTTGGTCGCAACTGAGAACGTTGCTTCCAAGGCAGTGGACGCTCAATAAAAATCTCCTTATGGCGGAGAAGCCTTACAAATATTGCACACTAGACTTTTAGAGATTTTACAAGAATGAATTAATTGAGTTCTAAAGTAAAACCTCTAAGTCTATTTATAGCCTAAGAGAATAAATCTGGATTGTTGATTGTTGATCACTTTTCTATTGGCTGTTGATCCATGGATGTAATCTGGATGGTTGATCTTGGATGGGATTAAATTGCATCCATTGGATTTGATTAAAGGATAATGTAACATTATCCTTTAAGTTTTAATTGTTTTAATTAAAACTTTATCTTTCCTCGAGATGGCTGTTGGAATCTCCATGTCGCTGTTGTAATCTCTAAGTAGCAATATTGGCAACATTTTATTGTTATCGCCCTTTAGTCCAAATGGTAAGTGGGTTAGTGTTTGTTGTTGAGGTCTCGGGTTCGATCCTTCGTGGCACCAATTAATTTTCTCTTTTCTTTTGGGCGCTTGGACTAGTCTTTTTGATTCTTCGTCTTCTGGGTGATTTCTGGCCAACCGGAGTTAGGCTCACTCGAACCCGACTCCTACCTTTCGTACCTCGAGCGTCCTTCCTCCCGGCTTCTCGTCCCTCGGACACCGCGCACGTCCTTCTCGCTCCACCGGTGTACTCTTTCGCAGCTTCCGCGTCCCTCGGATTGTACCAAGCCCGTCGGCTCACTTCCCCGCATAATCCTTCTCGTCCGCTACGTCTTACGCTCGACTTCCTCCGTACCTAAGCTCCTGCACACTTAGCAGAGGGATTAAAACCAACAGGACCTAACCTAACTTGGTTGATCACATCAAAACCAACTGGGGCACCAACAATCTTCCCCTTTTTGATGTGTATCAACCCAAGTTTAGTTAGGGATAAACAACAAACAATAATAGTATTGTAACAGAATTAAGCATAAAAAATTTTGCAATCATGTACATAACCTCCCTCGAACTACTCTCCCCCTTTGATCACAGCAAAAATGGGACTAAAAAAATATGGAAGGGAAAATATAATTAGGGAAGAAGATAAATTTTAAGTGTAATAATAAATATTCTAAGTAAAAAGAATCGCATTATCACAAAATTTTCAAATTTAAAATGACATATTTTTTCAAAAGTTAATTCCAATTTTTTTTTTTAAAAAAAAATTTCAATAAACGATTCATAAAAAATCGAACATTTATGAAAAAAATCTGAATATTTTTGTCAAAGTCGAAGATGAAGATATGAGTTTAGACAAAAATTTTCAGCTTTAAATTTGTTTATCAAGTCTGAAAATAACAGATAAGAGTTTTGAAGAATATTTTTTTTAAAAAAATCAAAAAAATACTTAGAATTTTTTTTAGAAAAAATATAATGAGTTTTTCCACTATATCTTAATCATGAAAAATTAGATCAATAAAAATAAATTATTTATCTATTTTTTTTAAATTTTAATTTTAAATTTTGACCGAAAATATTTGAAAAATATTAACATATCTTTTGTAAAAGAATTCTGCACACAAAAAAACTTATCAGTTTAAAATAAATTTTGGAACCCAAAATAAATTTTCATCTACGGGGTTAATCAAAAACTTTGGAGGAATATAATTTCTAGAAATTTTCCTAATCTGGCCCTTATGATTTTTAACATACCAATTCAGATTTTTAGGATAAAAATTCTTTTTAATTCTTAAACATGCAATATCATTTTCTAATTTCTCCACTAGATTCTTCAAATTTTCATTTTCTATTTTTAATTGGTCGGATAGAACAGATGAGCATACAGTGCCAAATCTTTCTTTTAACTCAGAGTTTTCTATCTCCAATTTATTCATCGACTTAAGCATGGATTTTATTACCGAGTAGATTCGAGCAGATGGAAGTAGACATACCTCACTTACCGGGTCGGTTTCGAAAAGCGAGGTTCCTCCTTCGTCGTCGCTTTCTTCTGACGTCTCTCCCCCTTCATCAGTGCTCCCTTCTTGATGGTTTGCCATCAGCGCAAGTCCCGCGTATTCTTGACCTTCAGACTCCTCTGACGAGGACTCATCGTCGAGTTGGATCTTCCTTATGTTCAGTGCGGCGATGTCTGATTTCCTATTCTTCTCTTCATGCAATTCTAGGAATTTCTCCCAGAGCTCTTTTGCCGAGTTGTAATTCTCGATGCGGTTAATTTCTTGCGCGGGAAGAACGGCTAGTAGATGAAATTCAGCTTTGTCGTTTGCTTCAAAGTCTGATTTCTCCTTCTTGGTCCACGACTTTATTTCTTTATCCTTGTCGTTGTTGTCTTTAGGAACTGAAAAACCATTTTTCATAATTATTAGCAATTCAATATCAGTTTTAAAAAATACCTGCATTCGGCGCTTCCACATCGCGAACTCCCCCTCAAACTTCGGCGGGTAGATTACGGCTCCAACCATTTTCTTAAAATTGTTGCAGTTGGCGATTAGTCCTTCTGCGGCGACCTTGGCTCTGATACCACTTGTTGGATCGGGTTGGACAGGCTAGAGGGGGTGAATAGACGGTAAAAAAAAAATTATGAAAGTGGAGGCACTCGTCTTTAAAAAAACTTGGTCGCAACTGAGAACGTTGCTTCCAAGGCAGTGGACGCTCAATAGAAATCTCCTTATGGCGGAGAAGCCTTACAAATATTGCACACTAGACTTTTAGAGATTTTACAAGAATGAATTAATTGAGTTCTAAAGTAAAACCTCTAAGTCTATTTATAGCCTAAGAGAATAAATCTGGATTGTTGATTGTTGATCACTTTTCTCTTGGCCGTTGATCCATGGATGTAATCTGGATAGTTGATCTTGGATGGGATTAAATTGCATCCATTGGATTTGATTAAAGGATAATGTAACATTATCCTTTAAGTTTTAATTGTTTTAATTAAAACTTTATCTTTCCTCGAGATGACTGTTGGAATCTCCATGTCGCTGTTGTAATCTCTAAGTAGCAATATTGGCAACATTTTATTGTCATCGCCCTTTAGTCCAAATGGTAAGTGGGTTAGTGTTTGTTGTTGAGGTCTCGGGTTCGATCCTTCGTGGCACCAATTAATTTTCTCTTTTCTTTTGGGCGCTTGGACTAGTCTTTTTGATTCTTCGTCTTCTGGGTGATTTCTGGCCAACCGGAGTTAGGCTCACCCGAACCCGACTCCGACCTTTCGTCCCTCGAGCGTCCTTCCTCCCGGCTTCTCGTCCCTCGGACACCGCGCACGTCCTTCTCGCTCCACCGGTGTACTCTTCCGCAGCTTCCGCGTCCCTCGGATTGTACCAAGCCCGTCGGCTCACTTCCCCGCACAATCCTTCTCGTCCGCTACGTCTTACGCTCGACTTCCTCCGTACCTAAGCTCCTGCACACTTAGCAGAGGGATTAAAACCAATAGGACCTAACCTAACTTAGTTGATCACATCAAAACCAACTGGGGCACCAACACCATCAACTCATATTTTCAGAATTTGTTGTAATAGGACTTTTGTAGGTCCATCAGGGGATATAATTCTGCATTGTTTTTCCTTATCTATAATAATATAATAAAATATTGATGCAATATTTATTCTGCATCATACCCACTTTTGTAGGTCCATCAGGACTTTTGTAGATAATAAAATATATTGATGAGCAAAATTAAATAGATAAGGATGATTTACTAAAAGAAGTTATGATTCTGCATTGTTGTTGCATCGTTATGTGTCAACTGATACGGTGTGAGAACATAATTGATATTCATTTGGACTAAATTTAGACAGCACAAATATCATCTCCTAGCTCAACTCTAACTAGTGATATCGAGTATTGAAAAATTCAAATATCCTAGGTTCATCAGTGGGTTTCTACCGAAACCCATTGATGGACTTACAAAAGCCCTATTCCAACAATTTTTGAAAATATGAGTGATGGTCTGCAAGGAACCCAATTTTACTATGCATTGTGTATTTAGGTAGTATCTAAATGGAACCTTCTTATTTTAAATTTAAACAAATATAAGCATATTTTGATTATACCTGAATATTTCAATAAAATATGAGGATTTTATCACAACTTATAGAATTATATAAAACATTACCCTATAAATAATTAATTTAATAAATCATGATTAAATATTATAAAAAATATTTTTAAAATAAAAAAAAAATTGAGTCCACGTTGGGCTCGAAGTCAAATGACTTCAGGCACTTCAGGCCCTATGTGGGTCTGAACCTGACCTACAAAAGTCTTATTGCAACAAATTCTGAAAATATGAGTTGATGGTCTGCAAGAAACCCAATTTTACTATGCATTGTGTATTTAGGTAACATCCAAATGGAACCTTCTTATTTCAAGTTTAAACAAATGTAAGCATGTTTTGATCATACCTGAATATTTTAATAAAATGAAAGAATTTTGTCACAACTTGTAAAATTATATAAAACATTACCGTATAAATAATTAATTTAATAAATTATTATTAAATATTATAAAAAATATTTTTTAAATGAACAAAATTTGAGCCAACATTAGACCTGAAGTCAAATACGTCAGGCCCTCGTGACTTCGAGGGCCTGAAGTCAAATGACTTCAGCTCCTGTGTGGGTCTGAATCTGAAATCATATACTGTGATATTTATATATTAATATATTAATTAATATATTATTTAATATATTAATTAATATATTATTTAATATATTAATTTATATTAATCAAATATAAAGAAACATTTATTTATATTTTTGAAATCATGCTAGAGGAGATGTTTCTTTTAATTGAAATATTTTTTCTTTAATTACCCTACGTTTTTTAGTCGATTCCTATAATATATTATTTTAAATTAAAAAATTTGAAAAAACGGATTCAGATGTCCTGAATTTTAATTGAGAAAGAGAAAATGACAGAAAAAATTGGAGGGGTATTGATCCGTTCTTTGATAAAAAAAAAAATTTAGTACGTCCTTTGATAATTTTTAATTTACACATGCGCTTCTTTGATAAAAAGTAGAAGAAAATGAGATACGAGAGGTCACGTCGCCCATGACGTATCCACTGACGCTTGTTGACGTGAGTAGCTCTAGTGATTGAAGGCACCGACAGCAACCCATCCTCCTCCTCCACCTCCGCACTTGTAGTTTCCGCTTGCATCGCCACCTGCTTCTTCCTGTTGTATTTTGAATAAAGACGGATAACGAATGACATTCGCTAGAACTCACGGGATAAATTATGGCAGGATTGCTGGCTTGATTTAAATGTAGCCGTGGGATTGTGCAATGGGGAAGGACGTCTTGGAAAGCACAGTTACAGCAGCTGTCGATGGCGATGGGGGGCAAAGCATACCAAAGGCAAATCTACCTCTCTGTTCTCACGATATGGATAAATGATTAACGCATACACTAACTATTATTCGGATGAGTATTATTCGGATTAGTAATCGTGATTTATTTTCTTGTATAATTTTAAGATGAATTAACAGGTGCACTATCAACAAGCGAATACCACCAACCGATCAAAATCAAATCTACCATTGATGGAACACGCCCAAGTCAAATATATCATCAATGGAGCTTCCCAAATTCAAATCCGTCTTTTTTCACACGGCAGAGGACCAAAAGGAGCCTGTTGGCACTAGGATTTAAGAGTCGCAATTTTCTCAAGGATAATTCGTTATCTGATCTGCAAACTGTACTGAGGGATTTTTTAAATCTGATGCAATCATCATATTAGTAAATATGAATATTCGAATAATCCGATTAATCTATATATATATATATATCGAATAATCCGATTAATATATATATATATATATATATATATATATATATATATTGATGGGGTTGAATAGTCCGTGACGGGCACGTGGGAGGAAGAAGCTACGTAGCAAGATGTGATGAGTCTGAGTGACTCCCCTTTCAGAGCTCTCGGGACACTCTCCGGAAGGAGAGCCTCCAGGGCCCCCTCCACCGCGGTAAACATGCCCGGGAAGATCAAATCAGAAAACTCCTCCCGGGATCACGCCGGGAAGTCGGTTCCCGAGACCACCTCGGGGAAGTGGAGCGTCCGCGATTGCTCGGGCCAGAAGACCCCGAAATCACCTCGGAGAAGCGGAGCCTACGTAACATTCGACCTCAAGTAACGATCCCCCTTTTTTCTCGGATCTATGGATAAGCATTCTCACTAGCGCGGAGTCATCATAACCCTTAAATATCGCAACGGGTCTCACTTAATGGTGGTGTGGACCGTTTCAAAGACTATCCTGTAACCGACGAAGGGGGGGACGTGGCATAGATCATGGGACGCGACAAGGCAGCCGCCGCAGATATAAAAGGTAGTCCAACCCCTCCGGTAAGGGTGGTTTATGCATTCTCTGCCACTCATACATCTTTTTGCTTAATACTTCTCCTCTCCATCGAGGCACTGAGTTGAGCGTCGGAGTGGGCTCCACCGGACAACTTCCAGCGTGTTCCCCTAACGCACGTGTTGATCTCGCAGGGAGAAGAGTTCCTCCCCTCCCGTCAACATCCGTGTGGGCTAAACCTCGGTGACTGACCAGCGACGTCGATTCCTTCCAGAACAAGTTTGGCACCGTATGTGGGAAAGCAATAAAGCACCAGAAGGAGCACCGATTGCAGGGTCGGAGGGAAAATCCATTGTCCTGACGAGGGAGGAACTGGACCACTTGGTGGCCAACGCCATCAAAGAAGCGCTTGACCAGCACCAAGTTGAACAAGCTGCCTCGCAGCAAGGGGCTCCTGCGAGGGAGGAGATCCCTAGAGTCTCCGCCTCGCACTCGCGAAGATTCGTCACACCAGTGGGACGACGGGATGGAGCAGCCCCAGGTCCCCGAAGAGACTCTCCCAGAGATATCGAGAAGGCCCACTCGGTAGCCTCCAGTGCGTAAAGGCACGAAGAAGGACAAGGGAAAAAGGAGGAACCTAAGGCTCCCATAAGGTTTCCTCTACTCCTTTCTCATTTGAGATTGTAGAAGACCCCATGCCGAAGCAGTTCCGTGGCCCTGGGATAGCCGATTATGACGGGAAGACGAATCTGGAGGATCACGTCTGTAAGTTTGAGAACGCGACACTCCTGCAACAGTATACTGACGGTATAAAGTGCCGGATGTTCCTAAACACCCTGTCTAGAGCAGCCCAAAGATGGTTCCAGAGGCTGCCAGAAGGTTCTATCAACTCCTTTGCGGAGTTTAGAGCCGCCTTCCTCCACCACTTCGCCAGTAGCCGTTGCTATCAGAAGACGACGCTCAATCTGTTCGCCCTCAAGCAGAAGTCGAAAGAGCCGCTCAAGGAGTACATCCAGCAGTTCAACAGGGTAGCACAAGACGTGCCCAGTGCAACGTCGGAAATCCTCGTCAGTGCCTGCACCGAAGGGCTCATGGAAGGGGATTTTTTCGATCCCTGGTGAAGAAGCCCCCCATCAACTTCGATGATCTGCTAGGGCGTTCTATCAAGCACGTTAACGTAGAGGAGGTACAATACGCCCGCCGTAAGGAACCAGCTGGAGTCCTCCCTCCAGTCGTTCCCCGGTCTGAAAGGAGGGAGCCCCCAGCTCCAACTCGAGGGAAAGACCTTCACCTCGGGAAGGACCAATGGGCGGGTAGGCGAAGGCTGGTTGAGACGGTGGATACTGAGCAGCCGGAGCCTTTGACGAAGTACTGCAGTTTCCATGGCAGTACAACACACTCCACCGAGGAGTGTCACGCCTTGAAGAAGAAATTCAGTGAGGAGACAGACACCAAACCTCGAAGAAAGTGGAATAAAGCGGGGTACCTCCGAAGGTCTCCACGGGGAAGCTTTTCTCCTCGGCGGCAGCAAGCCGGGGAAAATGAGACCCGACATCGGTCTCGGTCACGGTCGCGAGGAAGGAGTCGGGGGTCTGCTCCCCGAAGATCTCTCTCCTTAGAAAGAGATCCCCAGAAGAGCAAGGCTCCAATACGTGGCCCGCCCTCGGGACATGTTGGAGTAATCTACGGGGGACCCACCGGAAGAGATTCCAACCGGGCAAGGAAGTCTCATACCCGGCGACTGAAAAACTACTCCATTGGGACGAGCTGGAGCCAGGAGCACGACCCTACAATTTCTTTCGGTCCAGCAGACCTGGAAGAGGTGGAAGCTGTTAGTGATATGAGAGAAGTGTCCTAAGGCAATCACCTTATGATGTAAACATTTATATTAATAAATGATAATTCACTATTTGAGTATACATGTTTTGTGTATTTGATTGGGATCTTAAACTCATCTACTGAATGTCCGCAATACAACTCACAGCATAAGAGAATTTGTGATGGGATCACAACTAGTGATTATCTCTAATGTGCAATTGTGAAGTATTGAAATTATCCCTAGTCGATGAATTGATAAAAACGGACACTATCAATTCTGTTGAGACTAGCATGAGTTATTCTCTAATCAGCTGATTCTCACTGGCTGGTGACATTGGGATGTCCGGAGATAAACATGGATGCTAGTTAAGGGAACTAGTTCATTGGAGTGACTAGCTGTAAGACTTCATATGGGAATCTACATGTAGATATGTCAATGAAGTTCTTACTGCAGCTTAAGTGCGATGTTCCTTTGACTTGCGGTGTTCAAGTCATCTTGGTCATGGAGACTTATACTTTAACATCTTAAGCAAGCATCTCCAAGGAGGTGTGGACCCAGGATGATTGGGTATAAGCCGAAGTGCCCGAAGATGTTTGAACAGCCTACAAAGGATTCACCACTCCTTGCGAGGAGATGTATACCCAGGCCTATCGTCGGATTGTTACTCAAAACCTCTGGCCAGAGTATATCATGTTTAGAGTGCGAGTCTCTTAAATACATGAGAGTAATTAGAAATCCAAAGGACGAGAAAGACACTACTTGGGCTAGGTGTGACGTAGTCAGCCTAGTGGGGACTGACACATATAGACCGTGTCCTGAACCAAGTGGGTATATGGTGGTGAAGGGAATGAGGCACGACTCATTAGAGCTGCTGAAGGGTTTCAGAATTACTTCTGAGGTCAAACCGTTGATCTTTCGATAAATTGGGGGTCATGATGTACTACTAGGTGCCACTCATGACCGTTCTATAATTGGTTGATTATAGACAGCCAACATAAATCGAAAGCCTATTTAGTCACACGCACTACGAGTAATCCGAGGGATTTAAAACGAGTTAAAAATTGGATTTTCCGATCAAGAGAAATAAGTCGAATCTGAGTTAATCAGAGGCGCAATTGAAGCTAAAATTGGCTAAGTCTTTTGAAGGCTTATTGGGCGAATTAAATGAGTTTAATTCGCGATGGATGCGGCTTGATTGGCCGGCCAAGGAGGGTGCCAAACCCCCTTGGTTTGGTCGGCCACTTAAAAGGGAGAAAACCAATTAATTTGGTTTAATTAATAAAATAAATCTAGCGCGATTTGTTTTATAAATTATGGATAAATAAATTTGTATAAAGAAATTTATATAAATAAATTTATAGAAATTTATTTCTTTTTTTGAAAATTAAAATAATCCGTGGAATGGTTTATTTTAATTTTATAAAATCAATTATGAATTGATTTTTCCATTAAAAGAAAAATTATAAATTTCTTATAAAATTTATTCCATAATTAAAGAAGAGAATTAATTGTTTTATTATAAAGTTAGTTATAATAAAACTAGGCCTAACGGAATAATTTATAAGAAAATTTATAAGATAAATTTCTTATGAAAATTAATTCCGTTAATTCCGTTAAAGAGGAGACTTAGCAAGGGAGAGGTTGCTATATAAAGGAACCAAAGGCTAGCCTTCAATTCCAATCAATTGAGTTGATTAAGAGTTAATCCTCTCCCTCTCTCTCTCTTATTCTCTTCTCCTTCTCCCTCCCATCTAGGGTCGGCGCCCAACCTAGATCTCCTAGGGCCGGCGCACCTTCATTGTTCTCCAAGGAGTTGGCGTGAGCAATCTACACCAAGGAGAAGCCAACCAAGAAGAAGAAGAAGCGGATCACATCTCCTTCCTTCTCGGAATTCGATTCCGTTTCTCGGGTGGTTAGTTTCCTATCTTTTCTCTTGTTCTTCTAGTTGTGTCTTCGGAGAATCTAGTAGTTCTCGTCGGCACAAAACTCGTGGCTATGCGAAGTCATCCCGAAGAGAACTCGGCGTGGACGCGAATAGAGGCGGAGCTTCCAAGGGACGCTACGGTTGGATCTCGTCCCTTACTTCGAGTTACGAGAGGTACTTAGTAAATTAGTTTACTTTTTCCGCAAAGTTTTAATTTATGATTATGTCAACACATCATAAGGTTGCATGCTAGATACGTGGTTAAAATAATTTAGGAAATTATTTTATGCTAATTCTTCCGCTGCACGTAAAAATTTAAAATTTTACGAACCCGTATCCTTGTCGACATGCACCCGGTCCCAACAGTGGTATCATAGCCGGTTAGTGTTCGACATAATCATATAATTGTTTTGCGGAAAACTTTGTCATAATCTCAATTTTGGAAAAAATTTTCAATTATGGAAACTTTCCAATTAGATTAAATTTTAGATTTAGGAATTTCTAAGTTTGGAAATCCTCATGAAATTTCGCAAACTTTTGAAATATCCTACTTTCTAAAAATTTTATAATAATTGTGAAAACTTCCCATCTTTGGAAACTTCCCAATTTTGGAAATTTTCTACTTTAGAAAGTTTCTAACTTTGGAAATATGTAAGTTTTCTTTGTACCAGAAACTTACAATTATTCTGAAAACCAATTTATGAAATTTCGCAATTTTGGACACTTTCTTTTAAGAAAGTCTAGACAAATTCATGGACAGTTAATTGACAATTAAATTTGAATTTGTCTTTAAATTGACAACAAAATTTTTTATTTTGGATTGAGCCTCGGGGAGCCGTCCAATTTAAAGCTAGTTGTTGTAATTTAATTTCCTAATTTTTAATTGAAATTGTCATGTTTGATTTGGATTGAGCCTCGGGGAGCCGTCCAATTGGATTTACAACAAATTATTTTTCTTTGGGTATCTGAGCCTCGGGGAGCCACCCTTAGAAAACGATTTGTTGTAATTAATTAAATCCATGAATAAAATATGCTTTAAGAGGTGATGCTCTTACATATTGTTGTCTCCAAAATTAATTAGGAAAATGGTTTCCTATAGAGTTTCTTAATTGAGATTTTCATGAAAATAATATATGGTTGAATTAAGGGAATTGTCTCTTAATTTAATAAGTTTTGATTTAGAGAAATCAAAGTCTTGAACATATTATTTCCGAAATTAATTATGACAATTTAGGAAATTGTTTCCCAAAACAATTCCTTTAATAAAGTATGAAATTAGAACGAGGAAATCCGGTTCCTAATTCAATTCATGAGACTTGATAACTTGAGTCACATACATACTTTATTAAGGAAATCGTTAGTCATGACGTAATGTCATGAATGTGCTTAGAATAGAAAAAGATGAGACCCAAAACCCCTTACAAAATATTAAGGCTAACACCTTCCATTAATATGGTTAGAACCGGAGTTTTGTTTCTCGTTTGGGTTGATGGACACATCCATGCCCGACTTGAACCTCAACATGTTCAAACCATGGAATTAGTTTATGAATAATATAGTTGGAGTCAGAGGTCAATCCTTAGTTTTGGTTGTTGGACACATCCAAGCCTGACTAAACGGTTGAATGAGCTCCAACCATATTAAAACTATTTCTTGATTAATGGGTCAGCCTTAAGCTTGGAGCATCGATTTGTTGTGCCACAGCCAAGGTCGATGTAAAGAGAGGTGCAGTTGGGTGCTATGTATAATGTTACATACTTGTTAATGAGTTAACAACCCAATGATTTATGCAAACATTCAATTAGTTGATAGCATAAAGTGATAGTTACATATATGTGATATGTAATCGGTATAATTACCTACCTTCATAGCTAAGAATAACTTGATGGCCACAGTCATGGTGGTTCTTATCTATGGTTGGATATCAACCTATTTGGAGATGTTCCTACGATCTCCCGAATTGATAAAAAGGGTTATTCAATTTGAAAAATAAATAGGATTTTTTAATTAATATATATTGATACATTCTTTAATCAATCTTCTCACATAAACTCAATTTGTATTTCTAGGATAATCACTCGATAATGTCTTCTCTAAACTTGCATTCCATTTTGGACACCAATAAACTGACTGGGCCGAACTTCATGGACTGGCTTCGAAACCTAAGGATAGTCCTTAAGACAGAGAAGCTTGCTTATGTCCTTGAAGATCAACTTCCCAACCATCCTCCAGAAAATGCAACTCCAGACCAATTGTTGGCCTATCAGAAACATGTGACCGATTCTGAACTTGCAAGTTGCATTATGCTAGCCTCTATGGTACCTGAGCTGCAAAAGCAGCATGAGCATATGGATGCTTGTACCATCATCTTCCATCTTCATGAGAGCAGGCGAGATCCGAAAGGTTCGAAGTCTCCAGACTCCTCTTCACCACTAAGATGCAGGAAGACACTTCTGCCTCGCAGTTTGTGTTAAAGATGTTGGGGTACATTGAGCGACTGAGCACACTCGGACTTGCAATGAATCATGAACTAAGTATTGACTTAATTCTGAATTGTTTGCCCAAAAGTTATTCACAATTTGTGATGAACTATCGGATGAACAAACTAGAGACCACCATTCCTGAGTTGCTCAACCTGCTGAAGACTGTAGAGCCTTCTGTAAAGCCGGATCAAAAGGCGATACTGTTAGTTGGTTCCTTAAAGAAAGGTTCTAAGAGGAAGGCCAAAGAACAGAATAAAGGTAAGAAGAAAAAGGCCAAAAAGACTGAAAAGAAACCAAAAGGAACTTGCCATCATTGTGGCAAGGAGGGTCACTGGCGAAGAAACTGCAAGGTTTATCTTGAGTCCTTGAAGAATAAGGTATCCGATGCCCCATCCTCTTCAAGTATCTTCGTTATTGAATGTCACTCTATTTCCTCAAATACCTGGGTACTTGATACTGGGTGTAGCTCACATATATGTAATGACATAAAGGGGCTAAGGAATAAAAGAAGACTCGTCAAGGGAGAAGCAAATTTACGAGTTGGAAATGGAGCAAAGGTTGTTGCTAATTCCATCGGAACATATTTGCTAAAGCTCCCGACTGGACGTGTCTTAGAATTGGATAATTATTATTTAGTTCCTTCGTTAATAAAGAACATTGTATCTATTTCATGTTTGAATGAAAAAGGTTATCATTTAACTTTTAGTAACAATTGTTGTTACATAACTTTAAATGGCGTTCTTTATGGGAATGGAACTTTGTGCAATGGCATCTACACGTTAGATTTATCCAGTGACGTTTTCAATATCGAAGTTAGCAACAAACGTGCTCGAATAGATAATCGAATAGACTCCTACACGTGGCACTGTCGTCTTGGCCATATAAGTAAGAAACGCATGACCGAATTACACCGATGTGGAATTTTGGAATCATTTGAACCCGGTTCATTTGATACATGCGAATCATGCTTAAGAGGCAAGATGACCAAATTACCCTTTTCCGGAAAAGGTAATCCAGTGGGAGAATTGCTTGGTCTAATACATACCGATGTATGTGGACCAATGTCAACTCTAGCACAAGGAGGCTATAGCTACTTCATCACCTTTATCGATGATCACTCACGATTTGGGTATGTGTTCTTGATGAAACACAAATCTGAAGCTTTTGAGAAATTCAAAGAGTTCAGAAATGAAGTAGAGAAACAACTTGGCAAAAGTATTAAAATACTTCGATCCGATCGGGGTGGTGAATACTTAAGTCAAGAGTTTCAAGATTATCTTAGGGACAATAGGATATTGTCCCAATGGACTCCGCCGTATACACCACAGCATAATGGTGTATCTGAAAGGCGTAACCGAACCTTGATGGACATGGTTAGATCCATGATGAACCATGCAACTCTTCCAAAATCCTTTTGGGGTTATGCACTTAAGACAGCTGTTTACTTGTTAAACAGAGTCCCGACCAAGGTAGTCTCTACTACTCCATATGAGATTTGGAATAGTAAGAAACCTCACTTAACTCACCTTAAGATATGGGGTTGTCCTGCTTATGTGAAGCGGACTATATCAGACAAATTGGATGCTAAGTCTGATAAATGTCTATTTATTGGGTACCATAAGGAAACGAAGGGTTACCAATTCTATCATCCCTTGGAACAAAAGGTGTTTGTTTCAAGGCATGCTGTATTTCTGGAAAAAAATTTCTTTTACAAGAAAACAGTGGGAGTGGCATTGAACTTGATGAAGTTCAAGAAACTCCAATAGACATTACAGAGACACCAAGTCTAGGCCCACAACCGATAATTCATAGTGATGAGCTATCAGTTGAACCTAAAACAACACCACCTCTTCGTAGGTCTGATAGGGCTCGCAATATTCCAGAGAGATATGGATTTCTCGTAAGTGAATCGAACGACGTGTTACTCATAAGCGATGATGAACCTATCAGTTATGAAGATGTCCTGAAATGTTCAGAAAGGGACAAATGGCTTGAGGCCATGAAGTCGGAAATGGATTCCATGTACGAAAATCAAGTATGACACTTGGTTAACCCACCCGAAGGGATTAAGCCCATAGGGTGCAAGTGGGTTTTCAAGAAGAAAACCGACATGGAAGGTAATTATGCTTAAATCCATTCGGATGCTCCTGGCCATAGCAGCTCATTATGATTATGAGATATGACAAATGGATGTGAAAACAGCTTTCCTTAATGGAAACTTGCTTGAGGATGTATACATGATACAACCTGAAGGTTTCACATCGGTTGACAAAACCAAAATATGCAAGCTTCGGCGATCCATATATGGACTGAAGCAAGCATCCAGGAGCTGGAACATCCGTTTTGATGATACAATCAAAGAGTTTGATTTCTCACAAAATCCTGACGAACCTTGTGTGTACAAGAAGGTTAGTGGGAGTGCAGTCGTATTCCTAGTATTATATGTCGATAACATATTAATTATAGGAAACGATATATCAGTTTTACAGACAGTTGAAATTTGGTTGTCCAAAACTTTCTCCATGAAAGACCTGGGAGAAGCAACCTATATCCTTGGGATTAGAATCTATAGAGATAGATCAAAACGGTTGCTTGGTCTTTCGCAGTCTACATATATAGACCGAGTGCTAAAAGGTTTAGCATGTCGGAATCCAAGAAAGGTTACCCTCCCATCAGGCATGGGATCAACCTTTCAAAGTCTATGTGTCCGCGCACAGAAGACGAGAGGATTTGCATGAATAAGATTCCCTATGCATCCGCAATAAGATCTATCATGTATGCTATGTTATGTACTAGACCCGATGTATCGTATGCTTTGAGCGTCACAAGCAGATACCAGTTGGATCCAGGAATGGATCATTGGGCGGCTGTCAAGACAATCCTTAAGTACTTAAGAAGAACTAAGGATGTGTTCCTGATATATGGAGAAGGAGATATGGTAATACGTGGGTATACGGATGCCAGTTTCCAGACAGATAAGGATGACTCCAAATCGCAGTCTGGATACGTGTTTACTTTGAATGGAGGCGCAATAAGTTGGAAGAGTTCCAAACAAGACACCGTAGCGGATTATACCACGAAAGCAGTTTGGATCAAGAAGTTTGTTTCGAAACTTGGTGAGGTTCCAACCATTGATGAAGCAGTGCCGGTTTACTGCGACAACAATGGAGCTATTGCACAAGCAATGGAACCAAGGTCTCATCAGCGATCCAAACACGTGCTTTGCCGCTATCATCTGATCAGAGAGATTATAAGTAGGAATGACATACAAATTGAGAGGGTTCCCACTGAAAGGAATATAGCGGATCCTTTAACTAAGGCTTTGCCTCAAAGCAAGTTTGAGGGACATGTTAGAGCCTATGGTATTGGATACCGTAGCGATTGACATTAGGCCAAGTGGGAGTTTGTTAGTGATATGAGAGAAGTGTCCTAAGGCAATCGCCTTATGATGTAAACATTTATATTAATTAATGATAATTCACTATTTGAGTATACATGTTTTGTGTATTTGATTGGGATTTTAAACTCATCTACTGAATGTCCACAATACAACTCACAGCATAAGAGAATTTGTGATGGGATCACAACTAGTGATTATCTCTAATGTGCAATTGTGAAGTATTGAAATTATACCTAGTCGATGAATTGATAAAAACGGACACTATCAATTCTGTTGAGACTAGCATGGGTTATTCTCTAATCAGCTGATTCTCACTGGCTGGTGACATTGGGATGTCCGGAGATAAACATGGATGCTAGTTAAGGGAACTAGTTCATTGGAGTGATTAGCTGTAAGACTTCATATGAGAATCTACATGTAGATATGTCAATGAAGTTCTTACTGCAGCTTAAGTGCGATGTTCCTTTGACTTGCGGTGTTCAAGTCATCTTGGTCATGGAGACTTATACTTTAACATCTTATGCAAGCATCTCCAAGGAGGTGTGGACCCAGGATGATTGGGTATAAGCCGAAGTGCCCGAAGATGTTTGAACAGCCTACAAAGGATTCACCACTCCTTGCGAGGAGATGTATACCCAGGCCTATCGTCGGATTGTTACTCAAAACCTCTGGCCAGAGTATATCATGTTTAGAGTGCGAGTCTCTTAAATACATGAGAGTAATTAGAAATCCAAAGGACGAGAAAGACACTACTTGGGCTAGGTGTGACGTAGTCAGCCTAGTGGGGACTGACACATATAGACCGTGTCCTGAACCAAGTGGGTATATGGTGGTGAAGGGAATGAGGCACGACTCATTAGAGCTGCTGAAGGGTTTCAGAATTACTTCTGAGGTCAAACCGTTGATCTTTCGATTAATTGGGGGTCATGATGTATTACTAGGTGCCACTCATGACCGTTCTATAATTGGTTGATTATAGACAGCCAACATAAATCGAAAGCCTATTTAGTCACACGCACTACGAGTAATCCGAGGGATTTAAAACGAGTTAAAAATTGGATTTTCCGATCAAGAGAAATAAGTCGAATCTGAGTTAATCAGAGGCGCAATGGAAGCTAAAATTGGCTAAGTCTTTTGAAGGCTTATTTGGTGAATTAAATGAGTTTAATTCGCGATGGATGCGGCTTGATTGGCCGGCCAAGGAGGGTGCCAAACCCCCTTGGTTTGGCCGGCCACTTAAAAGGGAGAAAACCAATTAATTTGGTTTAATTAATAAAATAAATCTAGCGCGATTTGTTTTATAAATTATGGATAAATAAATTTGTATAAAGAAATTTATATAAATAAATTTATAGAAATTTATTTCTTTTTTTGGAAATTAAAATAATCCATGGAATGGTTTATTTTAATTTTATAAAATCAATTATGAATTGATTTTTCCATTAAAAGAAAAATTATAAATTTCTTATAAAATTTATTCCATAATTAAAGAAGAGAATTAATTGTTTTATTATAAAGTTAGTTATAATAAAACTAGGCCTAACGGAATAATTTATAAGAAAATTTATAAGATAAATTTCTTATGAAAATTAATTCCGTTAATTCCGTTAAAGAGGAGACTTAGCAAGGGAGAGGTTGCTATATAAAGGAACCAAAGGCTAGCCTTCAATTCCAATCAATTGAGTTGATTAAGAGTTAATCCTCTCCCTCTCTCTCTCTTATTCTCTTCTCCTTCTCCCTCCCATCTAGGGCGGCGCCCAACCTAGATCTCCTAGGGCCGGCGCACCTTCATTGTTCTCCAAGGAGTTGGCGTGAGCAATCTACACCAAGGAGAAGCCAACCAAGAAGAAGAAGAAGCGGTCACATCTCCTTCCTTCTCGGAATTCGATTCCGTTTC
>JAGFNQ010002229.1:122227-209475 GCA_024364735.1 Boesenbergia rotunda
CCGAGTACTTAGGCTTGGTCTGGGGGCTACGGACTCCCAACCAAGAATCAAAAACCCTAATATCTCGAGTGCTACGGATGTCTGGGGTACTTAGGCTTGTCTGGGTGCTATGGACGCCCCACTAAGAATAAAAACCCTAATACCTCACGATGCTGCGGATCCCGAGTACTTAGGCTTGGTCTGGGGGCTACGGACTCCCAACCAAGACTCAAAAACTCTAATACTGCGCGATGCTGCAGATGCCCAAGGTACTTAGACTTGGTCTGGGGGCTACGGACTCCTAACCAAGAATCAAAAACTCTAATACCTCGCGGTGCTGTGGATGCTCGGGGTACTTAGGCTTAGTCTGGGGCTATGGACTCCCAACCAAGAATAAAAAACCCTAATACCTCAGTGCTACGGATGCTCGGGTACTTAGGCTTGGTCTGGGTGCTATGGACGCCCCACCAAGAATAAAAACCCTAATACCTCGCGGTGCTGCGGATGCCCGAGGTACTTAGGCTTGGTCTGGGGGCTACAAAATCCCAACCAAGACTCAAAAACCCTAATACCTCGCGGTGCTGCGGATGCCCGGGGTACTTAGGCTTGGTCTGGGGCTATGGACTCCCAACCAAGAATCAAAAACCCTAATACCTCGCAGTGCTGCAGATTCTCGGGTACTTAGGCTTGGTCTGGGTGCTATGAACGCCCCACCAAGAATAAAAACCCTGATACCTCACGGTGCTGTGAATGCCCGAGGTACTTAGGCTTGGTCTGGGGGCTACGATCTCCCAACCAAGACTCAAAAACCCTAATACCTCGCGGTGCTGCGGATACCCGGGGTACTTAGGCTTGGTCTGGGGGTTACGGACTCCCAACCAAGACTCAGAAACCCTAATACCCTGCGGTGCTGCTGATGCCCGAGGTACTTAGGCTTGGTCTGGGTGCGACAGACTCCCAACCAAGAATAAAAATCCTAATACCCCGCGGTACTGCAGAAGCCCGGGGTACTTAGGCTTGGTCGAGGTGCTATGGACTCCCGACCACGTAGCTGAGACCTTGATGCCTCACGATGTTTAAGGTGCCCGAAATACTTAGGCACTGCGGAAAAGAGGTTAACACAATCTACCAGACAAAAAGAGAACAAGCAAGACATCAGAACATTAATACTAGCATAGGCACATCAAAGGTAATGAATGTTTTCCTTCATTTATATGGGAAATACATTGATACCAATATCTTAGTGAAATACCAATATACAATCAGAAGATCCAGTAAAGGAAATCACTCCTCTACTCGAGCTTTTCTCCATCGCTTCATCATTCCTGCAGAGTCGCTCGGCCCGAAACCGTCTTCCAATAGCGGGTAAGCGGGGATCCACGCGCCCGACCAAGTAGTCGAGACCCTGATGCCTCACGGTGTTTAAGGTGCCCGAAATACTTAGGCATTGCGGAAAAGAGGTTAACACAATCTACCAGACAAAAAGAGAACAAGCAAGACATCAGAACATTAATACTAGCATAGGCACTGTTGGAATGACTTGGCGGTTTCCAAGACAACCACGGGGTTGTATCTGAGAGGCCTCTCTATGTCTATGGATTAAAAATTTAATCCAAATAGAGACCCGTCCCTCTAACGACCGACTCGTCGTCGTGTTAATTAATCCAAGTTACAACTTAGCCAAAACTGAGGTTAAGGCCTTGTAACTTTTCGGATTAATTAATCGCGGAAAAGACGGCAGTTTGGATTGCCGATTTTTGTGGTTATCTTCGGGGCCCAGTTAATTAATTATTATCTATGATCACGAATCAAAATAATTAACTAACATGCATGAAATGACGAGCTAAGTAAAACATGACACAATTAAAACATGCGATAAGAAAAACGGAGCTCAGGAGAGTTATACCTCGCCGTTTACCTCGCAGTCTTCTACCTTATGACCCTCCCCTCTCGGACGTCGTGTGGGCGACGATCTACCAAGTCTTAGAGTCACCAAGGCCTACAATCAATCCTTCCTTTTCCTCCTTGCTTTGCGCCGATCACCAAACCCTAGAGCTAGGGTTTTGTTTCCCGCCGGCACCCTTCCAAGAAGGAGGTGATGAAGCCAAGAGGATGAGTTCCTCTCCTTCACCACAGCCCCACCAACCTCTCTATTCTCTTCCTATCTCGCGGCCACTGATCCACAAGGAAGAAGAACTCCACGAGGCTCCTCCTTTTTCCGGCGACAAACACCAAAAGGCAGCCCCTCTCGCCGGCGCACCAAGCCTTCTTCCTCCCTTACTCTCGCACGCCACAACAGGAGAAGCAAACTCCTCCTTGTCCCATGTACGTCCGCAGAAGAAGTTGAGGAAGAAGAGAACGAGAGAGAAGGAGAAGAAGTGCTTCCCTACTCCTCCAATGTCGGCGCCGACTCCCAACATTGCACTACCGATTTTCCTTCCTTCCCAGCTCAGCCGCGCGCCACCAAGGGTCGAGGTCTCCTCCTCCCTTGCTCTGGGATCGAATGCGGCCTTAGGGATGCAAAGAAAAACCAAGGAAGAAGAAGAGGTGGTCCTCTTCTTCCCTACTACCGTCGGCGCCCTAGGGTTGGAGAGAAGAGAGTTAGAGAGAGAGAGAGAGAGAGAGGTTATATATATATATGAGATTAATTGGAAAATTTTTCCAATTAATTATGGATTGATTCCAAAATTTATCAGAGAACAATTCTTTAATTAATCAGAGATTAATAACCTAATTAATCCGAGATTAATTCCTTAATTATTCCGAGATTAATTTCTTAATTAATCCGAGATTAATTCCTTAATTAATCAGCCTTGTATCATGACTCCTATGGGGTGTTTATTGGGCTAAGATAGGGACCATGAGGAGGAGTTGGTTCTTGGCTCTCTAATAGATCCAAATCTGATCCATTAATGGAGATCCATTCCACTAAAGGATCCCATTGTACTTCCTCACCAACCCCCATATTTTCATATGGGCTCCACCTTATTACGAGTCGTCATCTCCCCGTGTTTAAGATATCGTATGCCGATAATTAATTTAATTTACTGATAATTAAATTAATTATCTTCTTTATCCTTGATTAGTACCACTCAACCTTTTCATCATGCGGACCATAGTCCACTTGCAAGATTTGACATGACGATCTTTTTGAGCTCACCAAGGGGCATCATCAACCCGACTCACCAGGACACGGATTCCGTCAATAATTAACGGCACATCATATTATTAATATTATCTTCCAACTTACCGGACCTATCGATCTAACAGAATAGATCTCACCCGTTGGTAAATTAAAGTGATAATAATTAATAATATATGCCCGTCATTATTCGGGATTAAGAGATCGTACTCCATAATATTATTCGAGGTCTAATCCAATTTACTAAGTCAGTACAAAAATTGGATGACTCTCTTTTGGTCCTACTCAATGTACACAAAGTACACTAGTGTAATTCTATGGTTAAGATAAACCACACCTAATTACACTACAACCATCCCGATGGTTTGTCCAACTCCATCTCGGTTGTGAGCCTCATTCTTATGCTTCGGCAAGAACCTGATAACATGATCTTCTGTGCGACACCACGACCATGTTATCTTCAATGCCAAGCATCAGACATTTTGTGCATATACTAATGTAAACATGCACTGTGTGATTTTCTGATTCTCATTAAAATGTAGATGTATCCTAACCAAAAGCAAGACTTTTAGTATACATCCTAACAATCTCCCACTTATACTCAAAGACTTTGTTGTTTTCAAAATGTATACATCTGACCACTAGATTCTTCACATGCCTAAAAGCTCTCGCTACTAAGGTCTTAGTGAAATGATCCACCTAGGTCATTCTCTGATGCAATCTAGGCAATGACAGTTATTCCTCTTCTGGGTGGTACTTGCGCTCTATGTGTTTACTTGCCTTATGGCTCGTGATTCCTTCGAGTTTGCATCTGCACCATTTTAATCACATCAAATGTGATGGTTCCTAGCAAACCAGGAATCACATCGAAGTCCATCTTGAGGTTTCTGAACCATGTAGCTATACTGGCTGCCTCGCAGGCTGCCAGAATATCCAGCCTCCATATTGGGGTCCATCACGCAGACACTGTGCAACACTCTGATATACAATGGTTCTACCTCCTAAAAGTAAACACAAAACCCAAGGAATATTTATATATGCCCTATCTAGATTGGAATTCTGTATCCATATAACCTACAGGAAATTGGTCTGCCGGTAAATCAGCATATAGTCCTCAGTTCTTTTCAGGCACTAATACATGCTTTTACTGCATTCTAATTTCTTTGACCTAGGTTACTCCGATATCTGTTACCCATGCCCACGCACAACAGATATCTGGGCTCATTTCTAGCATACAAGAGACTTCCTCTAGCCGATGCTAGAGGAACCGTCTTTACCTACTCTATCACCTTTAATAATTCAAACATATCTCTTAGATAGATTAGCTCCAAATCTGAACAGTACAAAACTTTCCTTTGGAGGTATCCATGCTAGAATAAGCTAGGATAATGTTTTATATGAAGCTTGAGATGAGCCCATCATCCTTGTCTGGAGATCCCTTAGATCTTTGATCCCTAAGAATGTGTCTTACTTCTCTCAAGTCCTTCATAATTTGTGCGGACAATCATACCCTTATGTCTGATAATATTCCGTTATTGTTGCTAACTAACAAAATATTATCTACGTATAGTACAAGAACACCACATCATTTCTGTCACATTCTATATACACAATATCATTCGTCCTTTGAACAAATCCATATAACAGGATTTATCTCTTCAAAGCGGATGATCTTTGTCATAGATCTAGGGATGCGGTTCATGTTCTCTTAGGACCCAGTCCTCAGACTCTCTAAGAACATGAGACTTCTAGGTTGAGCAACAACCCTCCCACTACGACCAGGTACCCTTTGCATTTCTTTAGTGACACGAGGTGCAGTACCTTGTGGCATCTCCTCTTGTACAATTGGTACTAAAATTGGAATGTCCCCATATTTAATTACTCAGAGCAACTCTACACATGGACTTGTAGTTTATTACATAGTCCTTTTCCTAAGAATCAGACATTTGTCCCAACGAATGTCCTCCGATCCTTTGAACTATTAAACACTTGTTGTTCCCTTAGGATATCCTACAACATATGCACTAGATTCCAACTTGTCAGTGTCTCTTTTCAGTACAAGTGCTGAACAACTCATAATCTGAACATGTCTTAGACTTAAGCTTTCACTTAGTCCACATCTCTATGGTTTTTAAGAGACTACTGACTTAGACAGAATCAAGCATATACACCTTCGTATCTAGGACATATCCCTTTGAACACATTTTGCTAATCTCGGAGAGGCTTATCATCTTCTTAATCTATTAACTTAAGAGACCTTCTTCCTTCCATGTGTTGCACCATTCTGTTGGGGCGCACCAGGTGCAGTGAATTGGGATCACATCTCAATTCTCTGATAAGTAAGTCCTACAACTATCCTAGAGGTACTAGCCACCATGAACTAATCATAATGTCATAATACTTTTACTCTATGTTTCTTCTGCATCAGACTTGCACTCTTTGATCTCATCAAAGTATTCAGTCTTGCAGTATATCAAGTAAATGTATTTTGTCCTTTGATAATTTTATAAACAAAGTATTCAAAGGTACCTCTATTCTAGATAGACTAAGGGCCTACACTTATCATAATGAACCAATTCTATATATCTTTGGCTCTATGTCCCCAGCCTTAGAACAAGCCTATTTGGTTTTGTTACTTCCCTAGTAAGAGTCAAAAGATCCTAAGGAAGACAAGTCTTCCATAACCAATGAACCCTAAGGCTTATTGGTTGATCTCCTTTTGAATCCCACTAGAGTTTAACAAACCAAACCTTAGAGACAAAATATATGTTTGGTTTCACTTGGAAGGAACCTTTTTCTTATATTAGTTAAGATGATAAACTATTAATTGCATCATGGGAGCCTTTTGGTTTTATATACTAATTGTCTATTTATGTACTCTAATAGATATTCCTTCTATTCCACTTTTACCAAATAAAAGCAATAGAAAATATCTTATTCCAGAAACTGAACAAAAAGTTCTCTCCAAAAACTAATTAAGTACAAAAGGCAATCTCTATAAATCCAAAACTATGTCAACCTATGCTAAAGATATAAATGAAATAGATAAAACTCCAACTGCAAAAGTCATCTCTATGGCCTATCCATGTAGTCATCAATATCCTCCTCAGCTAGCCGTCGGATTTCCTGGAACCCCTGCACAAAAATGCAGACATGATTAGTGGTATCCGTATCTACACACTAGGCACCGGTAGATATCACCGCTAAACATGTTACAATGACACAAGAAGAAAATATACCTGTGGTACTACTCTGACGACGGGGACAATCCGTCTTCCAATGCCCTGACTGCTTGCACACAAAGCACTTGCCTTTTGGCTTCTTTATGCATCCCTGAGGTCCCTGTAATCCTGCTACTTTCTTTGCCTCAGAACGTTTCTTCTTCTTCTTTCCTTTCAGTTTAGAAAGAGGAACTTCTTGAGCAATGAAAGTCTGTGAACTCTGAAGAGAAACTGCCTCTGCCGCCTCAAGTTCTGTCAAAAGTTCTGCCGAATATAAACGCTTGTCTATATTGTAGCTTAGGCGAAACTTCTCAAAACTCCCTGGTAGAGATTGGAGGATAAGATCGACCTAGTTTCCCCATCGATCTGAGCTCCAAGAATTTTTATCTCCTTCAGCCAAGCCATCATTTTGAGGACATGTTCCCTTACGGGCATCCCCTCAACCAAGATGGTAGTGGTCAAGTTCTTCATTACCATCTGCCTAGCGACTCGATTACTTTGACCAAAGAATTCATCGAGTTTGGATGTTTTCTCACTGGTAACGAAAGAAGCCTGATTTTGATGACCTTCGGTCGTCTCGTCTGCTTCTAGCCATTTCCAAAAAGGAAGAGGAGGGGGAGCAACAACTATAACTCCTCTCCGGGTGACGACACTGCACCATCCTGCGAAACACCATCCGATGGACAAAACTTGGGGAAACAAGCAATCGGAAGGGGATGGCGTTTGAGGCGAACAGGGGACGAACCGCCAGGAGACGTTGGCCGCCTAGGGAGGAGCAGAAGATGAACCATCAGGAGATGTCATCTCCGTCATGCTCCCTGGCGGAACACATGATATCCCTTCTGGACTCCTCGGCCAAACCCGGGGTCCCATCTCTGCCAGGATCTTCAACGAGACCCCAGACATCATCTCCACTATGCCCCCTGGCAAACAGTGTCACGCCCCGAGACCCCGGGAGCCGCTGGTCCAATAGAAAATTGGATAGCACCTCCCCTGTCCGGCGGACAATTCACACATACAAACATCGCATAAATCACAACCATGCAGTTTAACATGGGCCTCAGGCCTCAAATCAAGACAAAACATAAAATAAAACTGAATAAACCATAATGACTGCGGACCGGTCCGACTTACGACAAAACACAAGACATAAAGGTCTCACAAAAGTACAACTATACTGTCGTATAGTATGACTAAATCTAACACAAAGCAACAGCGGAAGAAAACATAGAAAATACTACCAACAACTTAGACAAAAAATCTCGAAGACATCTCGACGAGTACGCGAACTGGGACAGGCTGTCGGACACGCTCCAGTCAATCATCCTGAAATAAAAACAAGGAGCTAACGGTATGAGTCATAGAACTCAGCAAATATCTCATCATATATATATACAAGATAGTCAAATATAGAAACAGTGTAATAGACTACCGAAATCATACGTACACAGATAGTAATAAGAAGAGCTACAAGAGAACAATAAGAACTATCATACCAATGTCGCAGAGTCGCCAAGACCAGACATAAGGGTCTCCTGTAAGTGCATGTCAATCATATGTAGCATCAAATAAAAATAAGCACAAGTAAGGGCAAAATAAACGAAAACACAAGGTGCAATGACATGGTCACCCCTGCCGTCGATCAGACATCGTCACCTATGTACGGGAGGAAGCTGAACGGAGGTCACCCTCCGACGTAGGGTTGTGACTACCGTCTATACTCTGTCATCACTACTCCTGTGCGATCAAGTAGACGGAATGCTGCCGGTGTAACACTCCTACTCCATGACCTATCCTAGCGATATCTCTATCAGCCTAAGGTCATCTCTGGAGGACATCTCTGCTTGAGTGTTACCCCTACCCCATGTATATAAATGGGGGAGAGACCTCTCCCTCTCATCTCCTGGTATATGGACTACTTAAGGAGAAACATCTGTCTGCTACCACGCTCCGATTCACTAACCCATGAGTGCATGAGCGGAGCAGCACAGAGCACACTACCCAATACTCCGTCAACCACTAACCCATGAGTGATCGTATGGGTAGGTCAGTATGACTGTCGACCTAGCTCACCCAAAAGGGGCCCTTGATCGACAGTGATGCACAGTGCACGATGATGCATAACACTGGTCAAAACAGCATCCACTATCTAATCCACCTATATCAACATGATATGCAAGGATCGTAAGTAATGCACCATAACCTAAGTCCTAAAGGTATAGGTATCACATGTCAGTTGTGGCACAAACAATATCAGCAAAACAAATATCAGAGTCATGCCACAATCTATTACTCTATTGCTAAACAAGCATATCAAGTATATATATATATGTGACAAATCTAAAAGAAGTGTCAGAGATACCCGCCTCCAGAGAAAGAATCCGTATGTGAAGAGAATCCCCGTCCAATAATCCGTAGCAATGAACGGAATCTGTATCCTGAAATTAAGAACATAATTAGCTATCATACCATATGATACCTTGGTTAAACAAATTACCCTAACCCAACTTAGGGATAGACTTGCTAACCTAAGTTAGGTTAACCGTTCTATTACTTACTAGCTCAAATATAATTCTTGGTATAAGAATCCCAAGTAAACTGCTACACGGCATGGGATTCCCAGCTAATGGTGACACCTTAATGCCATGTATCAAAACAATACCATGATACAACCCCCACCACTTAATCAAAGGACAACCCAAGTTTATTATCACCGGATCAAATGCAAAGGCCAAACTCCAAGATACAATTCCATCTGTTCTTAACCAAACCGAGCAACAAGGAATCTTCAAAACAGATTGGATTCCAAAAGCACATCATCCAAAATGAAATCCAACACTCACGATAGGGAAATGAGACCCAATCTTGATAAAATGGAAACCAACTTTGAGATAGGTTCCACATCTAAACTGGAATTGTTAACGAGAAGACCAAAGCCATCAGAGGACTTAGCTAGAATTAGGGAAACCAACGAATCACTAAACCAAATTCGAAACCTATCCAATACTAAATCAATTCATCCAAGAACAATCTAGATCTCCCAGCTATGGAATCCTCACCTGAGTCTGGGGTCGAAGATCCTTCTTGACTCTAATCCGGCCGATCAACCCCCAAGCAACGACTACTGCAAGAACATCGCCGATCATCGAGGTCACGAAGTGATGCTGCCAGATCGGAATAGAAATGTTGATCACACAAGCAATCAAGTAGAATTCGACCAGATCTGATACACAAGTCACATACCTACTAGGGTGAATTGGTCGGCAATAGTTTGCGTGCCCTAGCTCTATCCCTCACCTTCGCTTGACAAATCGAGAGGTGATGGGTCGTCGGCCCCCATCTCACTCGTCTTGTTTGCGCTTCACTCGTCTGAGAGAAGAGGGAAGAGATCCGGCGATCAGTGGAGACGCGAAGGAGCCTTGGAGATGGCTTCGGCGGAATCGGAAAGGGTGAAGGAAAGGAGGAGGAAGCGGAACGGCAAAATAGGGTTCGGGCGGAGAGTCTGTGGAATAAGGAAAAGAATGGGTTTCCTTAAAGGCTTGTCATTTTCCATATTAACCCCTAGACTTTAGGGTTTTCAGGTTAAACCCTTTTTCTTTAGAACCTTTATACTTAACCCCTCTAAACTTGGGTATTTTACATCAATTGTGTGAAAATGGGGCATTATGCATCCGAATGCTACAGCAAGCATCATGATAATGAGGCTCACCTCACTTGCGCCACCGATGAAGAGCCAGCACTGATGATGAGCGTGTCCCACGAGGAGTCTCATGCTATGCGTGAGCGACAGGATATCATTCTGCTTAGTGAAGAAAGGTTTCTACCAAAGATGTATCGCAGCGTTAAGAAAGGGGAAGATAAAGACGTCTGGTACCATGACAACTGAGCCAGCAACCACATGACTAGCCATCGTAAGAAGTTTCAAGAACTAGATGAAACCATCACTAGGAGGGTGAGGTTTGGCGATGGATCAACCATTGAGATCATGGGCAAGGGGGCGGTTGTATTCGAATGCAAGAACGGCGATCAGAAGGCTCTCCATGAGGTATACTATATTCCGAAACTTTGTAGTAATATCATAAGTCTTGGTCAATTGACAGAAACTGGGAAAGAGGTGCACAAGGAATGAGATACCATGAAGGTGATTGATAGGGGCAGGAAGCTCTTGATGCTGGTAAAGCGAACACAAAATCGCTTGTACAAGATAACCTTGAAGACATTCAAGCAAGTCTGTCTCCTAGCAAGCCTAGAAGACCCAACCTGGTTGTGGCGGACATGTCAATTTCCATGACTTGAAGTTGTTGGGGGAGAAGAAATTGGTGGTTGATATGCCACTATTGCCCCAACCGAACAAGCTTTGTGAGGTGTATGTGATCGCCAAGCATGCAAGGTCGTCATTCCCATACCAAGCAAACTTTAGAGTCGAGAAGCCATTGGAACTTCTCCATGCTAATATTTGCGGACCAATCTCACCATGTACACTAGCCGGTAACAAGTATTTTCTTTTGATTGTTGATGATTTCACAAGGTGGGTGTGGGTGTTTGTATTGGCATCAAAGAGTGATGCATTCCAAGCATTCAAGAAGTTCAAATCCTTAACGGACAAGACTGAATACAAGATGAACAAATAGGAATTAGTTTCATGGCAATCCGAGGATGTTTGGTCATCAATTGATTTTACCCAAAATCGACTGATGGACCAAATGACCTTGGATTGATATCCAAAATCGACTGATAGACCAAACGACCTCGGATTAGCATGAAACTAGGTTCTATGTATTCGTCTAATTCTCCTAATTATATCTATACCATTAAATATCAATTTAACTCAATATATTGAGAGTAAAGATTTGTTTAACATGAATATATTTAAAAAATCTAATTCGTATTCAAAAAATCACTACTCTCAATATATTGAGTTAAATTGATATTTGAGAGTATGGATATAATTAGAAGAATTATATGAACATATAGAAACTGGTTTCATGTCAATCGGAGGATATTTAGTCCATCAGCCGATTTTATCCAAAATCGACTGATGGACCAAACGACCTCGGATTACGTACCCTCAAATAGCAATTTGACTCAATATATTGACAACATGATTTTTTTAACATGAAGTAGATTTTTTGAATATATTCGTGTTCAAAAATTTACTACTCTTAATATATTAGATCAAATTGATATTTGAGACCGTGAATATAATCAGGAGAACTAGTCGAACACATAGGAATTAGTTTCAAATTAATCCGAGATCATTTGATTTATCTACGGATTTAACCCAAAATCGATTTTGAAAAAAAAAAAAAACTGAATCAGTCAACTGATTTATTTCAAATTTTGAAAAGTGAAGAATTGAATCCACGTCGACTGATTGAAGATATTTTGGAAAGTAGATATATAATTTGATTATTTTGAAACTTATATATACTATTTGGTAATTTATAAAACTTTTCTAGTTCGGTAAAAAATTAATTTTATTATAATCTTGTAATAATTACAATTCAAAACTTCTAATATACTATTGATAAATATTGAATTGACTTGAATAAGATCTATATAGCATTTATAAATAGTAGCTAATCTCACCCATGTATATGTTGAATTGGTTAGCTGTGACGCTTAGAGAGTCATCTCATGTATTGAGGAGTGTTTGTTAGGGAAGGTAATGAATCAGATTCGGATTAGTTTCTATATTCTTTGTATTTATATTTACTGAGTATTAGATATCATCCGAATACTCATATTCATTAAAAAATCAAATATCTAATATACTAATAATTTTTTTCTATCAATCTAACTATATCATTCAACAAAAATACATTAGAATTAACATCACATTTAAAAATATATATCTATAATTTAAAAATAGATTAAACATCTATAACCTATTCCTAACATCAACACATATTATTAATGAGTTTTGGAAAAAAAAATTCTTTAATGTATATATTTTTTATTTAATCAAATATTTGGATATGATATCGGATATTAATAGTCTCTTCATATACTCTTTCGTTTAGGTCGGATATTAAATTTTTCATCGGATACAAAAGAAATTATCATCCTCATGCTTGTAGTGAGACTTGCATGTCTGTGTAAGAGGCATGGTGGTGTGCATGGCCTTGTGATTGGTTGTGATGTTTATGAGTTGTGAGTGTGATGTCCATGTGATGTGCATGGACTTGAGGCGTGGATGTGGTGATAGGTTTTGTGGCGTGGATATGATTATATTTTGCTTTTGTTGAAGAGGGTGTCAACCCTCTGAAACTTTTATACATTTATCTATTTAAAAAAAACTTATGAATCTTAATTGTTGTAATATAATATTAATTCAATTACGACAATTCAATTTTCATGTATTCAAACCGAGTAAGGAGGGGGATAATTTAAGTAATAAAATGAAGTAAATACTATTTTGGTGATTAATGAAACTGGAACATTTTTTATCCATACCAATAAAAAAAAGGGTATTTTTTTGTCGGCGTTTCTTTTCATTGGTTGGACTATTTCCTAATTAGTTAATGCGAAACTAATGCCAACATTTTTCTTTAGCCACTTCGCAATTGCAGCCAGCAGCTAGTGAGTGCAAGAAATAAATTATTCTTATTGGTTTTTTTTCCTTTTAATTTAAAAAAAAAAGATAATATGATAGGGTATCCGTCTACCAATTGTGTGTATAATTATACATTTGTCTTCCATTTTGTAATTTCCTTCTCCCTTCTAAAACCATCCAACCTTTTTTTTAGAGCATAAATAAATGGCTAACCACACAAACAGGCTCCACCCTCCCTCATAAATGGCTAACAAAACTCTACTCGAGCTAGGATATTATTGATAAACATTATAAGTAAATGTAGGAGTTAAGTAGAAGCATATAATTTTCTTGTTTAGAATTGGGATGTGTAGGACAGTTGCACGTGAGAGAGGGTAAATCACGTGACTTTTAAAAATAACTAGTGCTTTTTGAAATAAGGAGAGTGTGTATGCAGCGGAAATAAAAGCGAAAAGCACAAAACACAAGCAAGAAGACAGTTCGATTTTACTTGTTTCGGAGCCTTTGACGACTCCTACTGCAAGGTCCAAGTCCCCTAGACTTTTTCGATGGGCAATCCATTAATACCCTCTATCAGTAAACTCTCGATAGATTGATCAAGTACAAAAGAAGAGTAGGAAGTGTAACAACCCTACACTTCATACTTGATATAGTTTAAGTACAAATAAATAGCTTTGAAAGTGTTACCTAATACAAGTGTAGAATTTCGATCGGCTCATGTGTTGGCATTAATCTTATGGCAGCGGTCGGACGAAGTCGTGTCGAAGCGGGGCTGCAACAGAAAGCATAAGTAGCAAAGTGAACGTGAAAGCTCTGAATACAATTGAAAGAAGTGATGTTCTTAAAGCTTTGACAGCACTGCCCTTATAAAGGGCATCTGAGATGCTTCAGTGTTGGGGTTGCAAGGTTCCAAACATAGTCTTACATCAAAAACACATGGGAATGATCATAGGCTTATAAGGAAAAAAATATCTCCATTGGTATAAGGCCTTTTGGGAGAGCCCAAGAGCAAAATCATGAGGGCTTAGGCCCAAAGTGGACAATATCATACCATTATAGAGATATCTAAATTCCTTTCGGTCTTAACAATTGGTATCAGAGTCAGGTCGCTTTTCACCGGACTAACCTCCGCAAGAAGCACAAGATAGAGCCATAATCCAGATCTAACCATGTGGGTTAAGCCTTAAATAAAGGATGTGTAGGCTCCCGTGTTTTAATCAAGAGGACTAGACACCAGGCAAAGAAATCCTAGTTGCGGTAAGGTGGTGAAGTCCTAGTAGGTCGGGTGAACTGAGGGGCAGAAAGTCCTGGTGGGTTGAGGATCGAACATCAAACGGAAAGGATTTTCGCTTGAGGGGGGGTTTGTGGTCCTTTGTTTGAGGGGGGGATTGTTGGGGTTGCAAGGTTGCAAACATAGTCTCACATCAAAAACACATGAGAATGATCATAGGCTTATAAGGAAAAAAAGATATCTTCATTGGTATGAGGCCTTTTGGGAGAGCTTAAGAGCAAAGTTATGAGAGCTTAGGCCCAAAGTGGACAATATCATACTATTATGGAGATATCTAAATTTCTTTCGGTCCTAACACTCAGTTCCCAACTGAGGCATCTCAGATTCAGTGAAACTTATCCTCAATCCGAAGCCACTGCTTTCACTGATTATCCTCTGGAGGCTCCTCAAATCCCAATTAAGGCACCTCAATTCCCATCTGAGGCGCCTCAGTTTATTGAATTCTCATCTTCAGGGGAGAATACACAGAGGCGCCCTCAACTACCTGATGCGCCTCCAGTCCAAACTGAGGTCCCTCGGGCACTGTTCATCCAAGGCAACTTTTATAGAAATACCCCTACAAAATCATATTAGTCTAAAACACAATATACCGTGCAAAATAAGGTTAGTACAAGTACAACATGGACTAAATAAACATGAGTATTAAATAGACTCTATCTTTCTAAGACCAAGATCTAATCAAAGGCCTCAACTTAGAAATCTGAAATGGTTCTAAGTTGGACCGCGCCTAAAGTCCCAAACTAGGACTCGTCCTCACTTAAATTCGCTCCTTCAGTGACTTATCTCACTTACCTTGTGCAGTTTTACTCAGCTCCTTAACCCACCAAGACTGTCACCAAGTCTACACCAACTTGGACTTCGACCAAGACTTCACCACATTGGACTTTTTGCGGGACTCTACTACCCTAGGCTTCGGCCAGTAGTCAACCCCTCGAACCCAACTGGACTTTTGTCAAGACTCCACCACCTTGGGCTTTTTGCCAAGACTCCACCACCCTAGACTTCGGCCTGGTGTCAGGTCTTAAGTCTTTCAATCATACACACTCAGTAAAAAGGTTAGAAAACAATACACCTAAATTTAACCTCCTGTCATACATCAAATCTAAGTTTAACCATTAGTGCAAACTGCATCAAGAATCTCTCCTTTTTTGATGTAATGACAACTCAGGTTAAAGTTAGAAAAAAACGACAACATAATAAAAGCAATGCAAAACAACTTTACAACATAATTAATATGAAAGAAATGAGCATGCTATTTTTCTAGTGTTTTAACCTACTCTACCCCTTTGTCATTCATCAAAAATAGTGATAATAAGCAAACAGAAGCATAGTTCAAGAGAGTAAATATCATAGAATGATCAAAAAGAAACTAAGAGTAAGAAATTGTATCAGGGGAGACTTATGAATATTTAGTTCTAAACTATACATTTTCAAAACCTTCGAAAATATTTAAAAGTTGAAAGTAAAGACAAAATAATTGGCAATATTTTTTAGCAAAAGTAGGTGTAAGAAGAATATTTTCAATTTGAAGTCAAGTTTTGAAAAAAAAAAAATTTGTCAGTGTCCTTTGAAATATAATTTGCAAGTAGTTTAATCAGACGTTTCAAATTTTTTAGATAGTTTTAAAATGTAAGATCCAAGGCATGCCAAGTATAACTAAGGTATGTTTTAAAGAACAGTTTCTAAGGCAAAACAAACTTCACAAGTTTTGCAAAATAATCCGGCAATTTACCAAAAGGCGTACCTAAGAATAGGTATTTACCAAAAGGTGTACCATGGTTTCATTTTCACCAAAGGGCGCACTCATTATAGTGAACTTCCTCTTATACCCCTCCTGTTATCTATTGTCTTTCTCTTTCTCTCTCAGTAATAAATTCTGAGACGTCAGCACATGCAACGTGACTTAATTACTGACTTTTATTTTAAAATAATATATTATGGAATCAGCGCTAAATTAAAAAACGTAAGGTAAAAATTGAAAAAATATTTCACTTAAAAAATTTCTCATCCAACGTGATTTAAAAATATAAATAAATAATTTTTATTTTTGATTAATAGAAATTAATATATTAAATAATATTTAATAAATATATTAATGTATAAAAAGTTTTTGAAACAAACTGTTGGATTTAAAAATATAAATAAATGATTTTTATATTTGATTAATAAAAATTAATATATTAAATAATATTTAATAAATATATTAATGTATAAAAAAAATTTTGAAAGAAACTGACCGTGGGCCTGAAATCAATAGATTTCAGGCCCACGCTGGGCCTGAAATATTTTTATTTCAGGCCCAACGTGGGCCTGAAATTTTTTATTTCAGACCCACGTTGAGCCTGAAATCTTTTGATTCAGGCCCGATATGAACTTAAATTTTTTTTTCTATTTTAAAAATATATTAATATATAAAAAAAACCTATCAAAACACTTAATTTCAGATTCAAACGCAGGGTCTGAAGTCATCCAAGGAGGGTCTGAAGTCAAATAACTTCAGATCCTATAAATAATTAATTTAATAAATAATAATTAAATATAAAAAATATTTTTAAAATTAAAAAATTTTCAGTGCCCTTGGGCCTGAAGTCATCCGACTTCAGGCCTAAGGAGGGCCTGAAGTCAGATGACTTCAGGCCCAAGGAGGGCCTGAAGTCTGATGACTTCAGGCCCTCCATCATTAAATATAAAAAAATATAAAAAAATTTTTATAAAAAGGTATAATATATAATTACATATTATTTATAATTTTTATAAAAAAGGTATAATATATAATTACATAATAATAAAATGCTATAGGAGTGGTTAGGTATATCAGTGAGTTTTGAGCAAAACTCACTGATGGACCTACCATATTTGGAATTCTGAAAACTCTATTTCAGTAGACAGGGTTGAGCTAGGAGATGAGATTTTGGGTGCCGAAACCTCTAATCTTGCTGTATCACCAATGCTATAGGAGTGGTTTAGGTATATCAGTGAGTTTTGAGCAAAACTCACTGATGGATCTACCATATTTGGAATTCTGAAAACCCTATATCAGTAGACAGGGTTGAGCTAGGAGATGAGATTTTGGGTGCCGAAACCTCTAATCTTGCTGTATCACCAATGTTATAGGAGTAGTTTAGGTATATCAGTGAGTTTTGAGCAAAACTCACTGATGGACCTATCATATTTGGAATTCTGAAAACTCTATATCGGTAGACAGGGTTGAGCTAGGAGATGAGATTTTAGGTGCAGAAATCACTAATCTTGCTGTATCACCAATGCTATAGGAGTGGTTTAGGTATATCAGTGAGTTTTGAGCAAAACTTGCTGTTATACCTAAACCACTCCTATAGCATTGGTGATACAGCAAGATTAGAGGTTTCGACACCCAAAATCTCATCTCCTAGCTCAACCATGTCTACTGTTATAGAGTTTTCAGAATTCCAAATATAGTAGGTCCATCAGTGAGTTTTGCTCAAAACTCACTGATATACCTAAACCACTCCTATAGCATTGGTGATACAGCAAGATTAGAGGTTTCGGCATCCAAAATCTCATCTCCTAGCTCAACCCTGTCTACTGATATAGGGTTTTCAGAATTCCAAATATGGTAGGTCCATCAGTGAGTTTTGCTCAAAACTCACTGATATACTTATACCACTCCTATAACATTGGTGATACAGCAAGATTAGAGGTTTCGGCATCCAAAATCTCATCTCCTAGCTCAACCCTGTCTACTGATATAGGGTTTTCAGAATTCCAAATATGGTAGGTCCATCAGTGAGTTTTGCTCAAAACTCACTGATATACCTAAACCACTCCTATAGCATTGGTGATACAGCAAGATTAGAGGTTTCGGCACCTAAAATCTCATCTCCTAGCTCAACCTTGTCTACTGATATAGGGTTTTCAGAATTCCAAATATGATAGGTCCATCAGTGAGTTTTGCTCAAAACTCACTGATATACCTAAACCACTCCTATAGCATTGGTGATATAGCAAGATTAGAGGTTTTGGCACCCAAAATCTCATCTCCTAGCTCAACCCTGTCTACTGATATAGAGTTTTCAGAATTTCAAATATTGTAGGTCTATCAGTGAGTTTTGCTCAAAACTCACTGATATACCTAAACCACTCCTATAGCATTGGTGATACAACAAGATTAGAGGTTTCGGCTCCCAAAATCTCATCTCCTAGCTCAACCCTGTCTACTGATATAGAGTTTTCAGAATTCCAAATATGGTAGGTCCATCAGTGAGTTTTGCTCAAAACTCACTGATATACATAAACCACACTTATAGCATTTTATTATTATGTAATTATATATTATACCTTTTTTATAAAAATTATAAATAATATGTAATTATATATTATACTTTTTTATAAAAAAGTTTTTTATATTTTTATATATTTAATGATGGAGGGCCTGAAGTCATCAGACTTCAGGCCCTCCTTAGGCCTGAAGTCGGATGACTTCAGGCCCAAGGGCACTGAAAATTTTTTAATTTTAAAAATATTTTTTATATTTCATTATTATTTATTAAATTAATTATTTATAGGATCTGAAGTTATTTGACTTCAGACCCTCCTGGGATGACTTCAGGTCCTGCGTTTGAATCTGAAATTAAGTGTTTTGATCGATTTTTTTATATATTAATATATTTTTAAAATAGAAAAAAAATTTGAGTTCACGTCGGGCCTGAATCAAAATATTTCAGGCCCAATGTGGGCCTGAAATAAAAAATTTCAGGCCCACGCTGGGCCTGAAATATTTTTATTTCAGGCCCACGCTGGGCCTAAAATATTTTTATTTCAGGCCCACGCTGGGCCTGAAATATTTTTATTTCAGGCCCACGGTCAGTTTTTTTCAAAAAAAAATTTATACATTAATATATTTAAATATTATTTAATATATTAATTTCTATTAATTAAATATAAAAAACATTTATTTATATTTTTAAATCCAACAGTTTGTTTCAAAAAACTTTTTATACATTAATATATTTATTAAATAGTATTTAATATATTAATTTCTATTAATCAAAAATAAAAATCATTTATTTATATTTTTAAATCACGTTGGATGAGAAATTTTTTAAGTGAAATATTTTTTCAATTTTTACCTTACATTTTTTAATTAGCGTCGATTCCATAATATATTATTTTAAAATAAAAGTCAGTAATTAAGTCACGTTGCATGTGCTGACGTCTCAGAATTTATTACTGAGAGAGAAAGAGAAAGGCAATAGATAACAGGAGGGGTATAAGATGAAGTTCACTATAATGAGTGCGCCCTTTGGTGAAAATGAAACCATGATACACCTTTTGGTAAATACCTATTCTTAGGTACGTCTTTTGGTAAATTGCCAAAAATAATCCTCTAGAAACTTTTAGAAAATTTGAAGACAAACAAACCCTTTGAAGATATGATTTTTCAAAACATTTTAAAGATATGCTTGATATATTTTCAAAAGATAATTTTTCAAAGATAAGTATTTTTAAACATAATATTTTGAAAAATCAAGTATAGATTGAAACATGCCAAATAAGTTTTCAAACACTTTCAAAATGTCTATTTTCAAAGGTCTATATCTAAGTAGGTTTCAAAGATGAGTTTATGAGACACATCCAAAAATTTATTTAGGCATTAATGTTAAGTAAATAAAACTTTTTGAAATAAGATTTATAAAGAGGATAATTATTTAGAAAACTACTAGATAATTTTCAAGAGTAGCTTTAAAATAAAAAAAAATATTTTCCAAAACATAATTTGAAAAGATAAAAATATACCAAAAAAAGAATTTCAAAATTTGTAAAAGGATGTTTTTAATAAAGAAAAATAACTTTTAGTCTTAATGCTCCCCCTGAACCAAAAAATTTAGTCCTATTTGTATAACAACTAAGCATTTAGATCTAAGTTTTGAAGCATCAAAAAATCCAAGCAAAACTAAGTGGTAATCAACGCAATTGTTTAGGCATTATCTCAAAGTAAGCAATTTAGTTCACACACACTAAGACATAAGTATAAACTAAGTTGGAAAAAAAATGTCCAATAGACTTTTTCATGTGAACCTCCCCCTTCACTAGTTAATTTAGTTTAAAATTTAGCCATATTTTTCAAAATAGTAATTATATTACAAGGTAAATCTATATTTTCTCAAGAAAAAATTCCTATTCTTCAGTGCATTTTGCAAGATCTTTTCAAAAATAAGCATTTTTAAAAAAATAGATTTTAAAAATAATTTTGCAAGTATAACCAAAATATTTTTCAAGAAAGATTAAATGATATTTTTCAAAAAGATATTTAATTTTTCAAAAATATTGCAAGGAATGTTTTGATCTTTCAATTAAGACTCCCACTCAACCTAACATGCCCTTAGAATTTCTTGTTAACTACAACATAAGCTTCCTATTATGTCTTAGGGATATCCAAATTAAAAGAACAATTAAAATATTTACCAGAACCCTAAAACAATATTTTCAGAGGTTTGAAAAAAATATTTTCAAGGACATATTTAAGAATTTTCAAATCACTTTTCAAAAAAGCTTTTTTTTCAAAACATACTTTCCAAAACTATATAAATAAAAAAAATCTTTTCTATGGCATATTTTCAAAGAAGTTTTGAGATAATTTTTCAAAGATATTTTTCAAAACTATATATTTTTTCATTAGTCAAAAAATCTTTATTTTCAAGAGCTTTTTTAATTTTAAAAAGATATTTAAAAGAAATCCAAAGTTAATTTCTTCAAAATATTTCAACCCTTTTCCTTAATATGATATTCTCTTGGTTACTTATGTTAGTTACAAGGACCTTTACCTAAATAGATAAGGAGTTTAGTATTGGTAAGACTCATACTCAGAAAATACATTTGTTAAAAAATTATAAAAAATTCTCAATTCAATCTCCTAGCATCTCACCCATTCTAATTATTCTAATCCCTAAACCCTAAAATTGATAAAATTGAGGGTTAACAAGTATAATAGGGACTTGACGTTTTAATTAAAATTTAAGGCAATTCAGTTAAACATTTTTCTATAAAATTTATCAAGTTTTAATCATTTCGAATTAATGTAATTAATTAAAGTTAAAATTGATAAAATTAAGGATTAACTTTTAAAATTTAAAGTTTGAAAATTAAAATATTAAAATTAATTAAGGATTCAAATTTAAGTTTTAAACGTTGATTAAAGTTAAAATCAAAGTTAAAAACTTTAAAATGATTTAAATTTGAAATTAATTTTTAAGTTAAAAAAGAATGAAGTTAAATTTTGAAAAAAAATGATTATAGTTACATTATGAAAAGAAAATTTTTTTAAGGAAAATTGATTAAAGTTAAAGTTAAAGAAAATTAAAGTAGAATTTTAATTAAGTTAAAGTTGATTTAAAGTAAAATTTTAATTAAGATACGGTTAATTTAAAGTAGAATATTAATTAAGTTAAAGTTGTAATTAAGATAAAATTTTAATTAAGTTAAGGTTCTAATTAAGGTAGAATTTTATTTTATTAAGTTAAGGTTTTACTTAAGATAGAATTTAAATTAAGTTAAGAATTTTAATTAAGGTAGAATTTTAATTTGAATTCAAATTTGAATTAAAGTTGAAGCACACAAGAATTTGAATTTAGTTATCCTTAGTCATCTCACCTGGTTAAAATTGTCAAAGAAGGTAATCCTATGATTTTGTGAGATGAATTGAGTTGATTTAGAAAAGTTAATTTGACCTTGTGTTAGATTCAGGTTTAACAAGTAGTAATTTAAAAGCACATTTCAATAATTGGCTTCCAGGTCTTGAGAGGCATAGGGGTCTTCTGGTTATCGGAGCAACGACCCTTTCCTAGACAGAATCTTTTAAAGAATTTAAAATTTTAACTTACACTTTGAAGTCCTGGTCTAACTAGTCTAAGATGTGGCGAGGTAGTTTCGGGTAGTTCCACCGAGCTAAGAAAAACAAATAGGGTACATCTTACACTACATGACTACTTAGATAGGCTTTCATAACATACTATCATCTCCCCCCACCCTGGTACTAAGTAGATCAAGTGTCAAATTAACTTTTTAGTCTAGTCCTAATGACCCTAATGGGTAAGGGTTGATTTTGAGGTGTCAACTAATTTGAAGTCTCTCCCTAAATTATAGGTAGGGTGTTTTGGGTTAATAAAGTGAATGTCCTTTTTAGGCACACAATATTGATTTGGCCCTACTTACTTTGTTAGGTAAGCTTTCAGGACCCACGCTTTTCTGTGATTTTTGCGTGAGTGGGTAAAGGAAACAAAAGATCTTTAGATCGATCTTAATTTGTATCCAATCCCAGATTTGTTGTAAACCCCCTTTTGAGATCCTTGAATTAGGTCAAGGTTCTTGGATCTTGTTGTGAAGGTTTCCAGTAGGTCCTTAAGTTTTTAAACTTTACCTTTTAAGGTGGAGTTTTCATTTTCAAGTTCAGTAGATTTTTCAACCTGCTTTTGTTTAATTGAGTTTTTGTTAATAATTTTCTCCTTAAAGTCTTGATTTTTCTTAAGGAGTAGATCAATCCTAGATTCATATGTAGATAACTTTCTATCTAAACAAGAAATAATTTTAAAAAATTTTGCATTTAATTATTCTTGTACCTTAGCCGAGTCGTCAGAAAAGAGTGTAAAATTTTAGCTCGACTCATATTTGGACTCTTCATCTTATTTCGATCCTGACTTAGGTCCAGTCGTTATCAGTGCGAGGTAGCTGGAATTCTTTGAGGGCTCTCCATCCGAGTCGTCCAAGAAGATCTTATCCCAAGTTACTTGTAGTGTCTTCTTCTTTTTCATTTTCTTGAGTTGGTTCTCCTTCTTGAATAGGCATTCATGCTTGAAATGTCCTTTATTGTTCCAGCCAAAACATGTGATGTTGCTTTTGGATACAGTTGTGGAAGGCTTCATCACTTTCTGAATGTCCTTTTTGAAGAACCTTTTTTTCTTCCTGGTGAACATTTTTCTTACCAAGTTTACCAGGTGTTCTTTATCATCTGAGTCTAAGTCAAGATTGCTTTCATACTCTTCTTAGGTTATGTTTCTTGACTTTGCTTCTTTTAAAGAACTACAACCAAAGTAATACCCTTCTCGGTTGTTTTAGCGTTAGTCTATTCATGTAACTCTAACTCATAAAATAATTCATCAGGTTTTAATTTTAAAAGATTCCTCGAAATTTTGTAGGCATCTATAATAGATGCCCACAATGAATTTCGGGGAAAAGAATTTAAGGCGTACCTTATCACATCCTGGTTCTCTAGTTGATGTCCTATTAAATATAGCTTGTTCATGATATCCTTGATTCGGACATGAAGTTGGCTTGTTGTTTCGTTGTCTTGCATTTTTATGTTAAATAGCCTATTTAACAGCAAATCACTTTTTGTTACTTTAGCATCATATGTCCCTTCATGTAGCTCGATCAGCTTGTCCTAGAGCTCCTTTGCACTTTCAGTTGGGTCAATTCGGTTCAGCTCCTCTTTTGTTAGGCCATATTGCAAGGTGTTTTGGGCCTTGAACACGATTTGTGCCTTCTTCTTCATTTCAATGTTCCACCTGTCTGGCTTTAGTGGAACATTCCCTCCTTCATCCATTTGTGGTGAGTACCGACTCAGGATTGCAAACCATTGGTTCATGTCAGTCTTCAGGTATACCTCCATTCTCCTTTTCTAATAGGGAAAATCTTCCCTGTTGAACATAGAAGGGCGAGTTGTGGTGTAGCCTTCACCTTGGGTCATCAGATCTATCACACAATAAACAGAAGGGGAAAAGTACCAAGACTAAGTCTTGGATTAGTAGTGTGGGAGGAAGTGAATAAAAGAAGTTGACTCGAGCGGTGTTGCACCAACTTCGAGTAAATCTGATCGAACGAAAGAAATGATCTAAGAGAAGGTATATGAACTAAACTTAGATTGTGCTCGAAAAATCAAAAATCAATTAAAACGAATTCAACCCCTTGGCTCTTACGGTGGTTGTACCGACTCAGAGCAAACAAGTCTCTGATACCACTTGTGGGGTCGTTGCACGTGAGAGGGGGGTTGAATCACATAATTTTAAAAAAAAAACTATGCTTTTTGAAATGGAGAGAGTGCGTGTGCAACAGAAATAAAAGCGAAAAACACAAAATACAAGCAAAAAGACACAGATCGGTTTTACTTGATTCAGAGTCTTCGGCAACTCCTACTGTAAGCCCTTGGACCTTTCTGATGGGCAATCCACTAATACCCTCTACTAGTAAACTCCTGGTAGAGTGGTCGAGTACAAAAGAATAGTAGGAAGTGTAATAACCTTACACTTCCTACTTGATATAGTTTAAGTACAAGTAAATAGCTTTAAAAGTGTTACCCAACACAAGTGTAAAATTTCGATTGGCTCGTGTGTTGGAGTCGGTCTTCCGGCAGTGATCGGATGAAGTCATGTCGAAGCGGGGCGGCAGTAAGAAGCATAAGTAGCAGAGTGAACGCGAAAGCTTTGAATGCAATCGGAAGAAGTGATGTTCTTGAAACTTTGGCAGCACTACCCTTATAAAGCACAACTGAGACACCTCAGTTCCCAACTGAGACGCCTTAGATTGAGCGAAACCTATTCTCGATCTGAAGCCGCTGCTCTCGCTGCTTATCATCTAAAAGGCGCCTCAGATCTCAAGTAAGGCGCCTCAGTTCCCAACTGAGGCGCCTCGGATCCAAACTAAGGCGCCTCAGTTTACTGAATTCTCATCTTTAGCGAAGATTGCGCAAAGGTGCCGTCAACCACCTGAGGTGTCTCCAGTCTAAACTGAGATACCTTGGGTACTGTTCATCCGAGGCAACTTTTGTAGAAACACCAGTGCAAAACCATGTTAGTCCAAAACACAATATATCCTATAAAACAAAGTTAGTACAAGTACAATATGGACTACATAAACATGAGTATTAAATAGACATTGTATTCACAAGACCAGGATCTAGTCAAAGACCTCGACTTGAAGATCCGAAATGGTTCTAAATTGGACCGCACCTAAAGTCCCTAACTGGGACTCGTCCTCACTAGAATTCACTACTCCTGTGACTTACCTCACTTAGTGTTAAATCCGACACTTTTGACGTGGTCCAGAAAATTTTTCAGAAGAAGATTGGGGTTTGAGAGACCCAAAATGGAAATTAGAGGCTAAAAGTTCTTTGGAAACTTAAGTTTTAAGGGTTGATTTGCAAATATGCATTAACTGATAAGGGTTGATGTGGGATTAGTTAAAAAATCAATGGGCTAATGTGGGATTAGTCAAACATTGAGGGACTTTTTTGTAAAAAGCCACTTTGGCCTTCACGCACGCGGATGAGGGGCGACGCTAAGCTTTGGTCAGAGGAGGGTATGCGATGGTGGAAGACCTAGCTTCTTCTTCTTCTCTTCTTCGCTGCGGCCAAGAAGACGACCGACAGATCTATAGATTGAGCGGAGGAAGGGAGTTCGTTGCACGATGCCATTTGAGGTAAGGATTTGAAATCTTGCCTATGATCTTGGTTGTGTTGCTGTGTCGGATCGTTTCTTTTGATTAGAAATAACAATCCTAATTCAATCAAATCACCATTGCTAATGAGTAGCTGTGAATTGCGATTCAGTTTCCGGACTTGAGATTCTGGATTTGGGTTCTTTGATTAATAAATGGTGTGTGGGTGATTTTTCGGTTTTAGGATGACCTTGTGGATTGAGTTATCTTTAGTTTGGAATTTGTAGGTTTTGGGTTGTGCTTGATGATGAACTTGGCTGATCTGGATTTACTGTGGTTGTGGTAGTGGTTTTGGAACTTCTGATCTTGTAGAGAATATGGTATTGCTCTGTGCCCTGTTTTAGGATGTGCCGTGAGCTTCCCTTTGGAGGTGAGTTGAAATTATTGTTGCTCCTTCTAATCTGCAGTGAGTTTTGTGGGTGATATACGTGTAGATTTTTGGTTCTTGCCTTGTCCTTGTGATTACCATGAGCTAGGGCTTGTAGTAGTTTCCTCTTTCTGTTGGGAAGCCCCTAAGGTTGGGGATTTGATGTTGTTAAGTTTTCCTGTCCTTACATTACTGTGAGCTTGTGATTGGGTTTCAATTTGGTTTTATTTGGAAGTTATACCATGGGCAAAGATTGAGGTGAATTAAATTTATTTTAGTTGGTATTATGTGTTGGATTTGAATCTGAGTTCTTTGATTAGACAATAATATAGTTGATACTGGTTATGGTTTGAGATGAGTTTTATTTTTGGCTTTTGGAGCTAGGTTTTCTTCTACGATTGGTTCTTGATCACAGTGTGGTTTCTAAATTGGAGTTCAGATCGAGTTGTAGACCTTGGTATAGGTTCGGTTTGGATTGGGTACTAGTTTGATCCTAATTAATGAAGGAAGTTTGTTTAGCTAAGAATCATGTGTATTGTAGCTAAACCTATGTCCTTTAATACAGGGCGTTGATTGATTACCTGCGGATTATTGGACGGGAGGTTCTCTATTGATACGGACTTCACTTACTTGGAGGCGGGTACCTTTTGACTTATCTTTTCTGATATTGTCATGTTGCTATGCATAGACTGTTATAGATAGCAGTAAGATTATACGCTATCCTTGTTTATTATGTCTGTTCTAGATACTTGTTGTTTATCCCTGAGTTATTATGCTGTTAGTTCCATACAGTCTCGGATATTGTCATATCTATACGTATTCTTAGATATCGTGATGTATCTCTTGCAATTGACATGAGGGATCTGTAGATTTCGGCCAGTATACATTGTAGGTCACCAGTATTTCCTGTTATAGGAATTCAGGCTGAGACTTGGTATACTGAGGACTTGGTGAGGGAGGTATGTGTATCTATCATACACCATCTTTGCATTATTGCATGCTGACCCACGCGGACGTTGTGGACGATGTCCTGACTGGGTACAGGTTGTCACAGCTCTACCCACGCGGACGTTGTGGACGACGATCCTGACTGGGACTAGGGGTGACACATGTCATTGCACCAGGGTGCTTTATATGTTTGGGTCATGCACCATCCTTGCATTATTGCATGCTGACCCACGCGGACGTTATGGACCATGTCCTGACTGGGTACAGGTTGTCATAGCTCTACCCACGCGGACGTTGTGGACGACGATCCTGACTGGGACTAGGGGGTGACACATGTCATTGCACCATGTGCATATTTTGCATCGTGCATTGTTTGTTGCACTTGATTCTTGCACTTGTTTGACATTGCATATACTGGAGATTTGTTATCCTGCTTATATGTCTATTGGTGTTCCATGGGTATTTCTTACCCTCTTTTCAGGTTAGATGGATTCCGGTATGTATCTTGATTCAGTATCTTCAGTATACCCTTTCCTATTGTTCATATGAGACGGTATCAGCGTAGACTCCTATTGTTATTATAACATACTATGCATATCTGCTGGGTATTCGCTGAGTTATGGACTCACCCCGTTGCCATATATTTTTATTTCAGGTTGGGATACTTGGAGTCGCCGGAAGAGCCCAGCCGCCAGTCCCTACCCATCGCGACAATAAAGTTTGTTTTGTACTTAGTTGTGTCTATGTTTTCATATTCAATTATGGGATTTGTATATGTCTTGGGAGTGTTGTTTTGTACCCTAAGGGGTTTGTGTATTGGTTGTTTCATAGTAAGTCGTACCGGTCCGCAGTCAGGTATGATTTACTTAGTCGTCTTGTGCTTTTTATGTTATGTTTATCTATTTTGGAGGCCTGAGGCCAAATATAAACTGCGTGGTATTGTTATAGTTGTTATGTGTATGTGTAAATTGTCTGTCGGACAGGGGAGGTGCTGTCCAATTTTCTATTGGATCAGCGGCTCCTGGGTCTCGGGGCGTGACACTTAGCTTATGCAGCTTTACTTATCTCCTTAACCCACCTGGATTTTTGCCAAGTCTCCACCAACTTGGACTTCGGCCAAGACTCCAGCACCTTAGACTTTTTGTCAGGACTCTACCACCTTGGGCTTCAACCAGTAGTCAGCCCCTCATACCCAATTAAATTTTTGCCAAGACTCCACCACCTTGGACTTTTTGCCAAGATTCTACCACCCTGGACTTTGGTCTGGTGTCAAATCTTAAGTCTTTCAATCATGCATACTCGGTAATAAAGTTAGAAAATAACACACCTAACTTTAACTCTTTTGTCATACATCAAAATTTGAATTTGATAATTAGTGAAGTTTGAAGACGACATAATGCCTTGCACTAAGGATCATCTCATTCATTCAATCATCTATGTCCTCACCCATTGCTAACAACATTTAGAATTCATCTAGTAAAAATTGCCAAGAGTTTAAAGTACAAAACTTTTACATCTAGTTAAGTTGAGAGTTCCTACACTCCTCTAATTGATAAAATAGAATAAAATATCAATGTTTGAACGAGCAAAACACTCTCCTATGCTGCAAGAATAGAACTAATTAATTAATCCATTTTGTCTTCTAAGGTATGGAATGTTATTGGCTCACCATCTTCGTGATTCAAATGGTAGCTAGATTTTTTTATAAGAACCGAATCCGGTACTTAGAGATAGATACAGTCGATGCGACTTATACAACCACCATATGGAAACTCATGTCATTTGTTTTTCACCTGCAACTACAGCAGTAAAATATGGGCATATATCATGTCGTGATTAGGAATCAAAAGGAATATGACTACACTCAAAAGTGCTTACAAGTGGCTGCACAAAGAAACCCATGAAACTTCTGTTGAAAATGTGAATGGAAATATGAGATGGATGGAACTAGATTAGGGGCAATTACAAACTAAAACGGCTGAAGATTAAAGATGTTTCAAAGTACTTGATGGTGAGAAAAGATGTAGATAAGTTTGTTGGGTTCGGAGTGCAGCGAATATTTATAATAAAGTAAATTTTATCTTAAATCACGGATCTCTTCGTGATACATATAATTCTAAACAAAATATCATGAAACATAACATTAAACGAAAACATACCTCATAATCCTTGATTCTTTGTGAATGATATCACAAACAAATGAGAACCCCGCGGTTGACTTCTCTAGTGGTATCTGTTGGGGATCGGTGCGCCGGCTAGAGGGGGTGAATAGCCGATCACCCACTTGATTCGTCAGTTCTTCCTACACTTGTTAGTGCGCAACGGAATACAATACAATCTAAAACTAACAAGGAAGAACACAAACCAATTTAACATGGTTCGGAGATAAAGCTCCTACTCCACGGTTGTCCGTAAGGTGGACGATCCTGATCCGTCGGTGGATGACTCCCCGAAAATCCTCTGGCTAGCTTGTGTCGCTCCTTGTGGGTAGAGAAACCTCGCCACAACCTTGCAACAACACTTGAGCACTTGTAGACTACTAATAAGTTTTACCCAAGCTTATTTAATCAACCATAGCCAACCAAAACGAGCTCCTTTAAATAGAGCTAGTGGTTGAACTAGCCGTTACCAGTCAACTAGTGCCAACACCAGTCGACTGGTCAACCCAAATTCGAACGTTACAACCCAACGTTCGAATTTCAGCCGACACCAGTCAACTACACAGAAGATCAGTCGACTGATCTTTTTGTGCTAACTACCAGTTGACTGCTACAAGTAGCAGTCGACTGCCTAAACCCTAAACCTAGGGTTTTCCTTCCCAAGTATAATTCTCTCAGCAGTCGGACCCTCACGACTCAGCTGACTTTTCACCCAGTAGCCTCGACCTGCTGCCTTCAAGCCTTCTTCGACTTTGGCTCTCGTTCATCGGATGCATACGAGCCCGCGGCTCGTCCTCATGTCATCCTTCGCGTATGCCTCGAAGTGGGATTCTCTCGGCTCATCGTACCTACTTTGTCCATGGTCCCTCGAATGCATACAAGCCCACGGCTTGTCTCCTCATGTCATCCTTCACCGGACTCGAAGTCATTCAGCTAATCCTATGTGTATCCTGCAAACCTGCACACTCACATACACATATCAAATATAAGGGTGAACCTAACTTAAACCCTTTGCCTAACCATCAAATCACATGGTCACTCCGGACCATAGATTGCTCTAATAGTATCCACGCGCACTAGATCACGAACTAGATGATCCATTAGGTGCTAGCCACTTGGATCGATAGAATACTTTCGGAAGCACTATGGATCTGAAGATGTGTCTCCGATCAGTGAAGGAGTAGGTTGCCAAAGGCTTCCCGGGAGAAGTGGAGGGAGTTGTCGCAAAAAGACAAAGGAGAAGTTGTGAGAGACAATCCTTTCTAAGGCTGGGTATTTATAGCCTCCAAGGAAGATGGGCTCTTCATCTTCTCTATTAATTATCATAATTGCGACACTTGAATTCTTCATTAATAATCATTAATGGAGACTCTTCATCTTCTCCATTAATGATCATAATTGTGACTTTTCAAATTCTTCAAAGTGAATAAAAGATAAACTTCACTCTTTCTTCTCTAAATCAAATAAATCCATATTGTTGGTGCAAAGAACATTAGTCATGAATAGTCAACCTCTATATTTCGATGTTTGACAATATACTAAGATCGGGTCAAAGTGATTAAGGCTTAAGCCAAATAGGACCTGATGTTTGGTAGGATAAACCTAGGTTTGATCAGTTTGACAAAGGGTTAGTCAAATAGGATATGATATTTGGCAGTGATAATATTCCATGGTCTAGTCAAAGTGATCAAGGGTTAAACCAAACATGACCTGATGCTTGGTAGAGTAAACCCAGGTTTGATCAGTTTGACAAAGGGTTAAGCCAAACAGAATCTGATGTTTGGCAGAACCCAGGGTTGGTCAGTTTGACCAAGGGATAAGTCAAACAAGACTTGATGTTTGGCAGAGTGACTAAACTCATATCCGATCAGATAGACCAAGGACTGAACCAAACTGGACTTGAGGTTTGGTAGAAAGAGAGTATACTTACCTGAAAGTTGAAAGAAAGAAGTCTAGTCAGGATCAAGATGACTAGCAAAGAAATCCTGGTGAGTGAAGCTGGGTTCTAGTGAGTGAAGTTAGGTGGAAGAAATCCTAGTGAGTGAAGCTAGGTGGAAGAAATCCTGGTGAGTGAAGCTGGGTCCTAGTGAGTGAAGCTTGGTGGAAGAAATTCTGGTGAGTGAAGCTGGGTCCTAGAGAGTGAAGCTAGGTGGACGAAATCCTAGTGAGTGAAGCTAGGTCCTAGTGAGTGAAGCTAGGTGGAAGAAGTCCTAGCGAGTGAAGCTGGGAAAGAAGTCTTGACCTGGAGGGTTGAGCACCGAAGTCTTGGTTCGAGGAATTGGGCACGAAATCCTGGTCGAGGATCTGGCAATGAAGTCTTTCCCAAGCGAGGACTACGGACAGAAGTAGAGACGGGTCGATCGAGGTCAGACGTCTCGAGATTCGGGAGTCTCGGAGGTCGAGCACGAAGTCTTGGTTCGGGGGACCAAGCAAAAGACTTTGCCTAGCGGGGATCGCGGACAAAAGTAGAGACGGGTTGAGGTCAGACGTCTCGAGATTCGAGTTCTCGAAGGCCGAGCAAAAGTCCAACCGGAGGTCCCGGTTGGCAAAAGGTAACTTCTCTAGGGTGGAGTAGGTTAAGACGTGTTTCCCAGGAAAGGGAATAGTAGGCGTCGGTTTGACCTAGGGTTTCAGGATGAAATCCAAAAGTTAGAACCAATCAACTAAGGCATAAGATTGTTTATTTGTTATGTGTTTTGGTGTCTTGCAGGTACCTGGAGTTGGAGGCAAGATAGGAGAGAAAACATAAAACAAACAAGGTTACCCAGGTGCCTGAATGAAGTCAGGCGCCTGGAACCCAGCCGCCTGATTCATCCCAGGCACCTGAGTGCTATCAAGCCCCTAGGAAGGGAAGTTTATCCCTTGCGTCGAGTTCGCTACTTTGGATCAGTTTTTGACCGCTTGTGAGGCGCCCCAGACCTTATCAGGCGCCTAAGAAGCTGCTATAAAAGGGGCTTCAACCCCTCACTTCAGAAGATGATGTTTTCCATATGCTTAATCAAAGCAAAACCGCTAAGTCGAAGCTCTGCGACCAAGGAGGCTCCAAGAGGAAGTGTGTTGTACTTCAGACTTCCGGATTGGTCGGATCTTCGTTTCTGATTGGTTTGCTTTTAGTTGTACTTATTTTATTATCATTTCTTTGATTGTACTTAAACTGTAAGACGGGTTTCTCCGTCTCCGAAAATTTCGGAAAGGAGACCATTAGTGGGCTCACGCTAAGTACTTAGGTCTTGTATGTACTGACCCTGAGAGGTTGGGAACCAAGTAAATCCCGCGAGTTATTCTTGTTGTGTTTGTGTTTATTTTATATTCCGCTGCGTACTAAGACTCTAATAGCAAGAACGAATAAAGAAGATCCGACGAAGTTTTTACAAGTCGATATTCACCTCCCCCCCCCCAACTATCGACGCCACCTATCCCACACATATTTGATTTTGATCTGTTCTAGCTTCCGATATTTTAGAAATAATTAATAATCCAATTAATTCTAATTCAGAAATAATATATTGATTAATTTTAGTATCTACTAAAATAATCAATTATAGATACTGTTCATGTCTATGTGCTATGTGTGCGACCCTCTAGGTTCTATACACAAAGATAGTGTAAATCCATACACGGACTAAGGTAATTGTCTAGCAACAGTTTTTAGTCACCCAACATGATAGAATATTAGTCATAAACTAAAATCCACCATGAACTGATTACTGTGTAATTCAATTTCTTCATCTTTACCCTACATCCCAATTAATTTAGTATACTATGCATCATCACCAAAATAATTATTTTACTTGATTTCCAAGATATAATAGACTCATCTTGAATGATCATCATTCCTTCCATGACCATGGATTTCAAGTCACTAATATCTCGATCAAGTGGTCAGGATATTAACTCCCTAATCCAAGAGAGTGACGAATCCTTTATTGACTCAACACTATTCTCTCTACGTTTTATCATACACTCAACTACCATATTAATCATAATTTGATTAAAGACTGCTTTTAACGATGTCATGTACATAACTCCACGCATAGAATAAATAAATGTCTCAAGTCAAAAGATTAGTTACACTCGTTCATTAAGATGAACAACCAATGATACTAATATGTAGTGTTATCTTAAACGGGTCATGTCCAGTGCACCTCTAAACTCAAGCCACCCCCAAGTACAAGATATCCATCCCTCGGTCTATCTTGACCTAGTCATACTCAGCGTTGATCTAGATATTTATGTCCCCTCTAGATATATATCTGATCAAGGACTATTTTCAGAATAATATAACTATTAATCTGTGAAACTTTATCATTAATCATATATGTATAGAAAAGTAAATGATTAACAGTAAATACTTACTTTTATTAAAATAATTATCCATAAATACATAAAAGTGTCTTGGCACATTAGTGCAGACACTAACAATCTCCCACTTGCTCTATTGCCAAACACTAGGGACTCTAAATCCTAGGCTCCTCACATGGATCTCATGTTTCTGTAAAGGTAAGGCCTTTGTGAGTGAGTCTGCGATGTTCTCGCTGATATCTACTCTGCTAACCAACACGTCACTCCTCTGAACAATCTCTTTGAGGAGGTGATACTTCCTTAGCACATGCTTGGATCGTTGGTGAGACCTTGACTCCTTTGCCTGCGCTATGGCTACATTATTATCACAGTATAACACAACTGGATCAACAATGCTAGGAACCACTTCAAGCTCCGCTATGAAATTCTTGATTCACACAGCTTCCTTTGCTGCCTCCGAAGCTGTTGTGTACTCGAACTCAACTGTTGAATCTGCAATTATCTCCTGCTTAGAACTCCTCCAACAAATAGTTGCATCATTCAAACAAAACATATATCCCTGTTGTGATTTCATATTTTCCCGATCTGTATGAAAACTGGCGTCAGTATATCCTCTAACAACCAATTTCTCGTCTCCTCCGAAAACTAAGAATATGTTCTCCATTCTTCTAAGATACTTGAGAATAATTTTTACTACAGTCCAATGACCCTCTCTAGGATCTGACTGATATCTACTTGTCATGCTTAAAGCATAAGAGACATTTGGTCGAGTGCATATCATAGCATATATTATGGACCCTATAGCTGAAGCATAAGGAATCTTGCCCATTCTACTTCTCTACTCTTGTGTCTTTGGACACATAGCCTCCGAGCGATATACACCATGTGGCACTGGCAAAATCCTCTCTTTGGAGTCATGCATGCCAAATCTATTCAACATTTTATCAATATATATACCTTGACTCAACCTTAGTAACCTGCTTTGTCTATCTCGATATATTCTAATACCTAAGATATATGTTGCATCTCCAAGATCTTTCATCGAGAAGCACTCTTCCAGCTAAGTCTTGATATTCTAGACTAGGGATGTCATTTCCTATGAGAAGTATATCATCAACATACAATACTAGGAAGGTAATCTTGCTCCCACTAACCTTCTTGTAGATGCAAGGTTCTTCTGAAGTCTTGACAAAAGAAAAATCTTTAATTGCTTCATCAAATCATAGATTCTAACTCTGACATGCTTACTTTAGTACATAAATAGACTTCTTGAGCTTATATAATTTATTGGCATTCTTGGATATTATAAAACCAGGAGGTTGTACCATATAAATTTTCTCCTGTAACCTTCTATTTAGGAAAGCAGTTTTAATATCCATTTGTCAAATCTCATAATCCTTGTAAGTTGCTATCGCTAGCAAAATCCTAATGGACTTAAGCATTGTAACGGGTAAAAATGTTTCATCATAGTCAATTCCTTGATATTGATTGAAACTCTTTGCCACGAGCCTTGCTTTATAGGTACTTATGCTCCCATCCATGTCAATCTTCTTCTTGAAGATCCACTTGCACCCTATAGGTTTTATCTCAACTGGCACATCAACCAATTCCCAAACTTGGTTGGCATATATGGAGTCCATTTCAAATTTCATAGCTTCTAGCCATTTCTTGGAATCATTTTAAGTAATTGCTTCCTCGTAAGTTGATGGTTCATCTTCCTCAATGAATAGCACTTCCTCATCTTGGGTTACCAACCAACCATATCTGTCTGGCTATCTGTGTATTCTTGTAGACTTACGTTGACCTGGCATTTCTAGAGCAATCTTGGATAAAGGAGACACTTGTACTTGTGGTATTGTCTCATCATCTAACTGTTCAGCTTCCAACCTATTTGTAGAGTCTGTAACTTCTTCAAGATTTTCTTTACTCCCATTATTTTCTTTAGATATAAACTCTCACTTCAAAAAAGTGGCATATCGAGCAACAATAATTTTGTGCTCACTTGGGAGATAAAAATAGTATCCCATTGTAACTTTTGAATAACCTATAAACATGCACTTAATGGATCTTGCTGCAAGCTTATTAGAATTTTTATTTTTCACGTAAGCATCACAACCTCATACTTTAAGATAAGATAAATTTGGTTTCTTTCCAAATCATAATTCTTTAGGAGTCTTATCTACTGACTTGGTTGGAACTCAGTTAAGTATGTATGTTGTTGTTTCTAAGGCATAGCCCCAGAATGACATTGGAAGACTTGCATGACTCATCATTGATCTAACCATTTCCATGAGTGTGCGATTTATCCTTTCCGAAACACCATTCCACTCCGGTGTTCTAGGAGGTGTAAGTTGGGAAACTATCTCACACTCTTTTAGGTAATCAATGAACTCTTGGCTTAGATAGTCGCCACCTCGATTACTCCAAAAAGCCTTAATCATCTTGCCACTTTGATTTTCTACCTTGTTCTTGAACTCCTTAAACTTATCTAGAGTTTCATATATCCATATCTACTTAAATCATTAGTAAAAGTCACAAAGTAGGTATATGCTCCTCTAGCCTGAACTTGCAATGGCCCACACACATCACTATGTATGAGTTCGAGTAGTTCCTTTGCCCGTTCATCTATCTTGGTGAAAGGCTTCTTGCTCATTGTGCCTTGTAAACATGTTTCACATGTATCTATGGGATCTAATTTAAAAGAGTCCAAATATCCATCATTGAGTAATTTAGTGATGCATGTTTGGGTTACATGACCAAGTCTACAGTGCCAGAGATATGTCAAGTTTGAGTCATACAATTTATGTTTCTTGCTTTCAATACAATAAATCGGTTCATCTACGTTAAGAACATAAAGATCGTTATTCATTAAACCATTCTCATATAATATATTGTTCAAATAAAAGGAACATAACTTGTCCTCAAATTGAAATATAAATCCCTTTGCGCCCAAACTCGACACCAAAATGATATTCTTTGAGAAATTAGGAACAAAATAACAGTTTTCTAAATTCAAAACTAATCCACTAGGCAAATTTATTGAATAAGTTCTTACAGCTAATGCAACAACTCTCGCACCATTAGCTACTCGTAGGTCCATCTCGCCCTTAGACAATCATCTGCAGTCACTTAGACCCTACATATTCGTACAAATATGAGAACTACTTCTAGAATCTATGACCCATGATGAAGAAACAGAAAGATTGCACTCTATCATACAGATACCTGAAGAAACCACTCCACTGGTATTCTTATTCATGAAAATATAACAATTTTTCTTCCAGTGACATTTCTTGCCACAATAGAAGCCCATGGCCTCCTTCTCATTAGATTAGGGCACCTGTATCCCTTTCTTAAGCTTCTTCTGAGCCTGATATTTGAGATTCTTCACTGCATTAACCTTGGGATTTAATTTCTGGGTGCTAGAGTGCTTGTTGGTCTTCCTAACCATCATTGCATGCAATGAAGGTTTTACCTTCATATCCTTCTCAGTAGTTTTTAGCGTTGCCATCAGATCAGTCAAACACTTATCCATACTGTTCATGTTGAAGTTCAACACAAAATGGGAAAAAGATGAAGGTAGTGACGATAAGACCAAGTCAATGGCCAAGTCCTGGTCCAACTTGAAACCCAAGCTCTTGAGCCTTTCTATGTACCCGATCATCTTGAGTACATGAGGCCCAACTTGATTTCCTTCCTCTAGCATGGTACGAAACAATACTCGAGAGGTTTCATACCTCTATACTCTTGAACACTCTTGGAAGAGCTCATACAAGTGTTGATCAATCTCCCTAGCACTCATGTTCTCATACTGTCTTTGCAACTCGGGAGACATAAAAGACAGCATGATCATTGCACATCTAGTGCATCTTCTATATACTGAGAGTAATATGACTGACCTTCCTCCGAAACGTTTAGTGTAGGCTCTTTTGCTAGGTTCGTCTTCTAGCACGTAAATTTTTCTCTCGTATCTCAAGGCAATTTTTAATTTCCTATACCATTCTAGGTAGTTGGAATCGAGGAGGGCATTCTCTTTTTCAAGAATGCTTCGCAACAAAAGGGTACTTGTGTTTTCCATCTAAAATAATAATTTAAAGTAAAGTTTTAGTATTTATGAAATATATTTAATAAAGGATTTTATAACTCTTATTATTTTATTCAAGTCCAATAGCCCCTGCTGTTAGAATCGGAAATTGATTGGTAATAATTCCTAGTAGGATCGAAATCCTGAATCATATAGTATGTGCACAGCTAAGTTGTACCTACATGCTATATTCATCAAGTAGACCTTAACTTACCAATCACAAATCTATGTGACTTTCGATAGAGTTATGATAGAGAGCGTGAAACTCAACGTGAATGACGTGGCACTTTTCGTATATACGTCCGATTGCCGCTTGGACACCGACGGCGGCCTCCGGCCGCTGCCTGAACAAAACTATAACATGGGGGGCACGGTAAACTCGTTGAGGATCGCTGCAATTAGAGTGTCACGTCATTCACGTTGAGTTTCACGTTGAAAAATCACATTGTCTATCATTTTTGCTTTCGATATTCTTGTCGAGCCTTATATTCTCAATACTTGCCCCTCAAATCAATTGACCTTAGTTGAGCTGAACAAGTCAACGAATTTAAATTAAGTCAACCTTCTAATAATTATGATAAATTATAGATGTTTTAATAGAAGCTCACGACTAAGCTGTACCAATTTATGTAAAAACTCTAACTATCATCATAGTTATTAATGGAGGGTTTTCAACAAATATTGACTTAATATATTTAAGAGATTTTATAATTATTAAAATGTCACACCATTAATCCACTTCTTGTGCGTCTGGACAATCTCATTACGAGATTTATCTCTATGAATCTTGAAGTAATCATATCTTTAGCTATAAGGAATTTATATCTAAATCATAACATGTATTTCTCTACAGGTTTAACAGATAAAATTTATTTCTATATTTCTATCTTGAAATGTTAATGCATAACACTTGAGATAAATCAAAATTTCTTCGAAATCTCTCGAAACACTAATCTTCAAAAATTTGAAGAAGAGGTTTTGTACTATATGATCCAACCATGAATTTCTTTGATACCACTGTTGGGTTCGAAGCACAGCCGAATATTTATAATAAAGTAAAGTTTGCCCTTAAATCATGTATCTCTTCGTGATACATATAGTTCTAAACAAAATATCATGAAACATAGCATTAAACGAAAGCATACCTCGTAATCCTTGATTCTTTGTGAACAGTATCACAAATAAATAGGAGCCCCTGTGTGACTCCTCTAGCGGTATCCACTCGCACTAGATCACGAACTGGATGGTCAGTTAGGTACTAACCACTTGGATCAACAGAATACATTTGGAAGAACTATGGATCTAAAGATGTGTCTCTGATTAGAGAAAGAGTAGGTTACCAAAGGCTCCCTGAGAGAAGTGGAGAGAGTTGTCGCAAAAAGACAAAGGAGAAGTCATGAGAGGCAATCCTCTCTAAGGTTGGTTATTTATAGCCTCTAAGGAAAAAAAAAAATGATTAACGAGGTTTTTCCAACCTCGGGCGACCTCCAAGGAAGATGGAAGATGAGGAGGTATAACTCTTCATCTTCTCCATTAATTATCATAATTGCAACTCTTTAAATTCTTCATTAATAATCATTAATAGAAACTCTTCATCTTCTCCATTAATTATCATAATTATAACTCTTCAAATTCTCCAAAGAGAATAAGAGATAAACTCTACTCTCTCTTCTCTAGATCAAATTAATTCATATTTGATCTTGATCTATTCTAGGTTCCAATATTTTAGAAATAATTAATAATTCAATTAATTCTTATTCAGAAATAATAAATTGAATGCTTTTAGTATCCACTAAAATAATCAATTACAGATATTCTTCATGTCTATGTGCTATGCGTGCGACCTTCTAGGTTCTATACACGAAGGTAGTGTAAATCCATACACAGACTAAGGTAATCATCTAGCAACAGCTTTTAGCCACCCAACGTGATAGAATATTAGTCATAAACTAAAAATCACCATGAACTGATTACTGTATAATTCAATCACTTCATCTTTATCTTACATCGCAATTAATTCGGTGTACTATACATCATCATCAAAATAATTATTTTACTTGATTTTTAAGATATAATAGACTCATCATGAATGATCATCATTCCTCCCATGACCATGAATTTTGAATCATTAATATCTCTATCAAGCGGTCAGGATGTTAACTCCCTAATCCAAGAGTGCGATGAATCCTCTATTGTCTCAACACTATTCTCTCTACGTTTTGTCATTCTCAACTATCGTATTAATCACAATCCGATTAAAGACTGCTTTTAATGGCGTCAAAGTACATAACTCCTCGCATAGAATAAATGAAAGTCAAGTCAAAAGATTAGTTACACTCGTTCATCAAGACGAACGACCAATGATACTAATATGTAGTGTTCTCTTATGTCGTGTTCAGTGTACCTCTAAACTCAAGACACCCCCAAGTATAACTTGGATATCCATTCCTCGGTCTATCTTGACCTAGTTATACTCAGCGTTGATCTAGATATTTATGTCCCCTCTAGATATCTATCCGATCAAAGATTATTTTCAGAATAATATAACTATTAATCTATGAGACTTTATCATTAATTATATATGTATATAAAAATAAATGATTAACGATAAATACTTATTTTTATTAAAATAATTATCTATAAACATATAAAAATGTCTTGGTACAGAAGTGCACATACTAATAAAGTTGATCGAAATGCACAGTAGCTCTACAAATATTGAAGATGCCCCATTTGATCCATTGTAGCTGACTGCCCTATGGCACACCACCTGAGTCAGCTAATCTGCCATGTTGCTCATTTTGTCTTACGACATTGTTGTCCTTCTATTAGTTTTTCTATGCTCTTGGGAACCAAAACAAACATGCTGTGCACAGGTGTATCTGATGAAAAATCGTGTTAACTTCTTCAGTCAGTCTGGTTTGATTAGTGAAATTTTCAATAATACTTATTTTGAGATAGTGATCGTTAATTATTCGCTATCTAAACTCGAAGTTGAGAACATTAGGTAGGCACACGTACTTGATAGAAAACTAGAGGCTGTCATCCCTAAAATGGAGGATGACAATTCACCTCTCCAATTGAGGTAGCTAGGTGCTTTTGTTCCTCACAAAATATAATGAGTTACAAATTGTATTTAGGTCTATAACGTTTCAAACGTGCATATAACCTCATCTCGAACTTCCCTTTCACAAGAATCTTATGTTTCACTCCACCCGCTGTCATCACCATCGAAAAGCCACATGCCAATTGTCTGTTGAAATCTGTTATTTCCGATTGTGTTTGGGTTTCTAAGTCGAGGGGATCATGCCAAACCTAAAGAGAAAGGGGCGAATTGAAAACCCAAGTTGAGGAAAAGGAAATACTCCATGTTGCAAGTAGACAAAGAGTTGAATTTCTTTAGGCTTTCCAACACTAATATGATGTAGCACATGTAACCGAGCGATGGCATGACATTCACCTAAACTCAATTCGCCACTGCTCTATATATACAACCACAAGCTCCAAACATGACCACAGAACGATCCGAAGAAGAAGAAGAAGAAGAATAAGAAGGTTTCTGCTGATCACAAAATGGAGTGCAGAAAGTCTTACTTGGATCTCGTTCTGATCCCATTGAGCCTTCTCCTCCACATCTCCTACCACATTTGGCTGTCGTACCAAGTCCGATATCACCCACTCAGAACCGCCATCGGAATCCACTCCTTCGCCCGGCGCCTTTGGGTCCTTTCCATCGTCAAAGTAAGCATCGACAGATTTGCGGCACTCGATCGAGCAATTGAGCTCATCCGCAATGGAAATTGAACTAGAAGATCTTGCATTTTGGTGTTGTTTTTAGGAGAACGAGAAGAAGAACATCCTGGCGGTGCAAACGTTCCGGAACTCGATCATGGGCGCGACTCTGATGGGCAGCACCTGCGTCGTCCTCTGCTCCGGCCTCGCCGCCCTCGTCACCACCGTCGAGCGCTCACCGCTGGCGCCGTCGACGACGCTCCAGTACGTCTCCATCCTCCTCGCCTTCCTCTTCGCCTTCCTCTGCTTCTCCCTCTCCATCAAGCTCATCAACCAAGTATGCTTCCTGATCAACACGCTCACCATGGACTCGGAGTTCACCTGCGACGTGTTGGAGAAGGCGTACTTGTTCCAGTTGCTGGGCAACAGAGTGTTCTACGCGGCGTTGACTCTGCTACTGTGGATTTTCGGGTCGGGTTTCGTGTTCTCCGCATCCGTCGCCGTCGTCTGCTTGCTGCTGAGCGTCGATGTGGTGGATGAAGGAAGGATGAAGGAGGATGATGAAACGGGTACGGTGGTTTGATTTAAGTAATATGAAGGGGCTAATTCAATTTTTTTCAGAGATTATTGAATATTTTTTAATTAATATTATTTGTTGAATTAATATTATTTATATTTGCCTTTTGAGATGTTGTAATCCGTGTAAAGTGTAATTATTAATTGTATATAAGAAAATAAAGGAACTTTTTCATTTCAACAAATGAAGTTTATAATTAAGTTTCTTCAAATTTACTTATTATTTCACATCAAAATAACTCTATAATTTTTTTTTAAAAAAAAGAGGTTATTATTTTAAAATTACAAAAAAACATAAAAAATAAAGAACTCTAGGATCAAACTGAAAAAAAATATATTAAATAAAGAAACTTAAGAAAGTCCTTAATAGGGATATAATTTACATGGAAAAGAATGTTAATAAACGTTGATGCCTCCCTTTTATGTAAATTCTCAAAATATCAAAATTTTTATGTCCTGGGAATATGTTGCAGCAAAAAATGATTAATTATTATTTTAATATTCATGATTCATAACTACGATCTATCTAAAAAAAGTAATTAATTATTATCTCAATATTCATGATCCATAATTACGATCTGTCTGCATCTATTTGACAGGAATTCTGATGAAAAACTTCTATAATTGAAAACCCCTCTTAATTTTTTTTTTCATAATATCAAGTTTTTTATTTAATTTTGGGTAAATAATATTTTTATAATTCCGCGGCGCCTTGGCTCAAATTTTTTCCGCCAAATGGTCTTCGAATCATCGCCCACCGTGACGCCGCCGGCTTCGTTCCTTGAATTTATCGTCGCCGATTGTCACCATCCGTCGACCTCTCCGTCCATCTCAACCCTGCCGCCTTCTATTTATATATTGTCTTCTTCCTTTCGCCACCTCCAATTCCATTCCCCTCCTGGCTTCCCCTTTCGCCAGCCTCCGATGGCGGTGGACGTCTCCGCCGCCGCGCTCGCCGACCTCCAGGCCTCGCGCTCCGGCCTCGCCTCCCTCCTCCGGTCCACCTCCGACGTCGAGACCGCCCTCTCCGACTTCGACGCCCGCCTCTCCTCCCACCTCTCCGCCCTCTCCACCGTCTCTGACACCGTGTCTCCGCTCCAGTCCCACGCGGTCGCCGCCCGCGCTCTCCGCTCCCGCATCGACCGGGCCGTCTCCCCCGCCCTCGCCCTCCTCCGCGCTTTCTCTCTCGTCCGCTCCCTCCAACGCCGCCTCCTCCGCCTCTCCCCCTCCACTTCCGACCCCGGCACTCTCATCGACTACGTCGACTGCGTCGACCGCCTCCACGACGCTGTCGCAGGCGTCGCTGCCGACTGCGACCCCGCCGTGCAGCGGCTCCAGGAGGCTGTCGAGTTCCTGAGCCGCACCAAGGCCACGGACCGGCTCCGCCTCCGCCGTCTCCAGGAGACGCTCGCTGCTCTCCAGGCGATCTACGCCGACGAGGTCGATGCCCTCCGCTACGAGGGTCTCTTGGACGAAGCCCTAGTCCGTCTCCAGGACGACTACGAATCCCTCCTGCTCCTGCTGAAACATAATGCCCTAGGCGAATCTGACGGCCCCGACCAATTCGCCCAATCGACCGACGGGTCAGATCTCGCCCCTCTCGCCTCGCCTCTCCAGGTCCAAGTCCTCCGGCGAATCTCCCAAACCCTCGCCACCAACGATTGCCTCGACATCGCGATTGACATCTTCGTCAAGGTAATTGTTCTTAACGAACCCTAAAAATTCGATCTTTGTGAATTCTCCGATCGCTGGCGGATTAGATAAGGGGTTGGTAGTGGTTGTAGGTGAGATATCGTCGGGCTGCGAAGGCGTTGATGAGGCTAAACCCAGAGTACTTGCGGACGTACGCGCCGGAGGAGATAGACGCGATGGAGTGGACGGAGGTGGAGGCGGCGATCACTCTTTGGATCCGGCACCTCGAACTGGCTGTGCAGACACTGTTCGCCGTCGAGAAGCAGCTCTGCCGCGACGTGCTCGGTCCCTTGATGGACGGCGTCGTCTGGCCGGAATGCTTCGCCAAGATCGCCGACCGCATCATGGCCGTTTTCTTCCGCTTCGGCGAGGGCGTCGCCCGGAGCTCCAAGCAGCCGCACAAGCTCTTCAAGCTCCTCGACATGTTCGACGCCTTGGGCCGCATCCGGCCACAGTTAGAATCTACCTTCGACGGCGATCCGGGCGGCGATATTCGCTCGAGGTTCCGCGAGCTCCAAAAGCTCGTTGTCCATGCGGCCGCCAAGGCATTGTGGGAGTTCGGTCTTAGGATCGAGGGCCTGCAGGACGCCGCCGAGCCGTCGCCCGGGGACGGGTCGGTGCCCAAGGTCGTCCGGCACGCCGTTCATTACCTAAAATGCCTCGCGACCGCCAGGTACTCCGGGCCGATGGAACGAGTGCTCCGAACAGAGCGCAATTGGAGAGAAGGCCAACCGTCCCGTCATCCGGCGGATGACGCCGGCGACGATGGTCTTCTCCGCGACGTGGCCCGCAACATCCTAGAGGCTCTGCAGAGGAACGTGGAGGCGAAGCGCGCGAGGTGCGAGAAGAAGGACCGCGCGCTTCCTCACGTCATGGCCACCAATGCGTACTGGTACGTGCACACGCGGACGCGGGGAACGGAGCTGGCGAAGCTGGTGGGGGAAGAGACGATGAGGGCGACGTTCAAAAACGCGGCGGAGCAGGCGGCGTTCGCGTACCAGGAGTCGGCGTGGGGGATGCTGCTGAGGTTGGTGGAGAGGGGCGACGCGGCGGCGAAGGCGGAGCAGGGGACGGCGAGGGCGAGAGCGGAGGAGTTCATGAGGGGATTCGAGGTCAACATGAGGAAGCACCGAAGCCTCTACGGATTCCGCGACGCCGACCTGAGAAATCAGATTCGGGAGGCTGTGGAGAAGACGGTGGTGCCCGCATACGCTGAGTTCTTGCACGCGAACGCGGCGGCGATCCCCGGAAGGGCGTTCCTGCCGCCAGACTCGATCCATGCACTAATTCGGCAGGCCTTCGACGCCGCCGAAGAAGGGGAAGAAGAGGAAGGCAAGAAACCGAGCTCCGCTCAGAAGGCTGGAGGCGAGAAAGTTCAACAGCGTAGGGGACGATTCCGGCGAGAGCAGGAGCGGCCGCCGGAGCTTCGAGGCTCTGGCTCCTTCGGATATTAGATCAACGACAAAATCCACGACTTGCGACACGAATAACAGCAAATATATTATGATGCACAATTATGAGCAATTACATAGGTGCTAACCTACATATCATTCATTAAATATGTGTAATAGAGATAGATAATCAAAGATCCCACCACTTATACAGGTGTTCATGATTGTGCATTATAAATTATGTTTCATATCATTACTTTTAATATATATATATATTGAATTCATCCCGATCCAATTTGTAATACGAGCAAACATTATTATTTTCTTGTGAAGAATGAAGAAAAATGCAAATATTATAGAGGAAATCTATCCGTTGGATTTCATATCGAGGGCTTATTTTCACCTTCTCGACTCAATAGTGTTTGATCTTGACCGTTTATAATTAGTTAGTAGTGAGCGACCAATTTGAAAGTATCTTGTTTTAGCACTTAATTGGGGACTAATTCAAGGATAAGTAAATTTAGAGTCAAATAAATTTTATTTTATTTTGGATTATTTATCAAATTTATCATGAATTTCTTTAGCAATTTCATCATAATATTCATTTTTAACAAATATATATATTCCTTTCATGACAAATTTTGTTTTAAAAGGTTGAATCATTTAATTGTCATCTCATTGTTGTATTAATTTGCAAGAATACAACCTTTCAAAGCCCTTTGTAATTACTTGTTTATATCTTGTCATGGGACGATATAATATTAAATTGCTTGAGGGCTCTCGGATATCACATTTTACTCTAATATGTATAAGGTGTGATACAATCAATCTCTACTAAGATTGATTAAATTGACGAAACTTGATTGATTAAATTCAAATTAACTCGAGTTAAGTTTTGATGTTTGATTAATATATTTGTTAACTAGAGCAAGACAACAAATAGGAGAGTTTATTAGAGAGGGAGATTATCGGTATAATTAATCTTGAGTCTAGTTTACCAAAGTGATGCGGATGCGGATGATTAAGCGAAAAGTTTAGTAAATCAAAGTTGATCGGATACTTGATAGTAGAGGAGTCCAAGTGGATCATGGTTGACCGGACATTTAGTAAGTCGAAAATCCAATACGAAATTGACAAAAAAAATAAAACCAAGTGGTCATAAAGGATCAAACACTTAGCGATTGAAAGTTCAATAAGAAGTTGACATGAGAGATTAAGTCTAAATAAATTATGGAAGAGACGTGAAGTCCAAATGAGTCAAGGTTGATTCAGACACTTGATAATGAGAGAAGTCCAAATTGATCAAGGTGAACTAAATATTTGATAGTAGCAAAGTTCTGACAAACTAAGGTTGATAAGACATTAGGTATAAAACGACAAGTCTTGTGATGTCAAGGTTAGCTGGATATTAGGTGGGTAAAGTCCTAATAGATTGAAGTTAATCGGATGCTAGATAAGGATGAGACCCTAGTAAGTCGGAGTTGACCTATACTAATTATACGAGGAAATTCCAGAAACAGAGAATTTGGTGTTAACAATATTTCTAGCACTGTGAATAATTTTTCAACACGTTGAATATTGCTTCAGCCAACTAATGAACCACATCAATTGATTGATGTGAACAATAGATTTACTATTGTGTTTTCAGCTCCAAATCTTGAACTCGGAGTTTGAGGGGGTTTGTTACATATTAATCAATTGATGAGTTTAAGCAATCGACTAATAATACTGTAGCAATAAGCAAAATGTTTAAAACTTGACTAAACAACTCGACTGTTAAACATCAATCGATTGGTCAAATGTAACAATATCACTGTTATCGCGAACAGAAGATTTTTGAGTTGGTTGCACCACTCGACTATTTGGACATCAATCTACATATGAATAAAAATAGTCAACTATTTTGGGTCAAAGAAGAGTTGACAAGAATCATTCTCCAAGTGCAACGATGGAATTCAATACGGTCATTGACTAATGGTGACGATAAGTGAACTGATAGATGGAAATGAACTTCTACCTAAAGGCTATAAAGGGTTGGCTGTAGTGGTAGGGTAACTAGTAGTTAATCTAGGCATTCATGGTTGATCCCTAGCTACGGCGTATTTTGCAGGAATTTTTCCTCCAAATAGGGCGCGAACCCTGGAACTCTGGTTCATCACTTTTTTTTCAAACCTCATGAGACATTCTACAGCAATCACAAAGTGCTCAAAGCATAGTTCCTTTCATGTAAATTGTTTCCTACATTGTTCACATTTATATTTGTATATTTTATTTTTATATTGTTAGTATAACAATAAGTAATGTAAAATGTTTCTCCACCTCCAAATGATATCCAACAAGCAGAGAGCTGATGGATTATTACTAGGACGATAAGCCGTGAAGTAGAAATCGAGGGTTTTGAACTACATAAAATATCATATCTCTTGTACTAATCATGTGTAGACGAGCACATAATCGATCAAAGCGAATCACTATTTATCCTCTCTGACAATGCCATCAGTCCTAACTCGAGGTACATAGATTTATCGCATCTTGTATAATATCTTATTTTCACTTTTGTTAGCTAGAAATGTGAAGATTTTTTTTTTTCCTTTTCTTGACAATACGAAAGAGTGAAAGATGGGAGTCGACTATAAAGTTGCATATAAGAGAGTGCGTATCACAATATTATGATACAAACTTCCCTCTCAAAACAATTTAGCCATTTAGGATCAATTTTAGTAATAATTACATCACATGAAACATCATTATCACAATTCCAATCATGAGCAAATAGAGTATTGTATAGAGTACAACAAAGGAATACGATTCATATAGCCAACCTCAACTAGTTGCGACTAATAGAACTCAAAAACAGTCCTCATCTTCCTCCAAAGATGCCACTGAACACTTGGCTGTTGCCACCAAGTGATGCTTCCCACTCTATGGAAGCCATCAGAATCTGCAATAGATTTGCAGTGATCTCTCTCATTTCTGGTCGACTGACAGGATCATCACACAAACACCACATAGCAATGTGCACCATCTGAATTAGATGAAAGCAGTGATTCAGAAATAACTATTTGTCATGATCTGAAGAAAGAAAAGAAAAAAAAAAGGGAAGAAAGAAACGAAGGATGAACTAATTAACCTTGTGAACTTCTTCAGCAGGGTAGAAGTGATTCAGATTTGGATCTATAATCTCCTCAATGGCACTCTCTGGATCTTCTGAGAGGAAAATTCCTTTCATCTGGTGCAAATCACAAGTAAACAGTAATCTGCCATTGTTATGTTGTTCATTTCTTTCATTGCCACAAACAGCTAAGTTGAAGATAGTCTTACAATTGTGGCCAGTGATCTCATCTTGCTCGGATCCTTTCGATCTGGAGTTAGAGCCCTTTGGCCTGTGACAAGCTCAGACAACACAACTCCGAAGGCAAACACATCAGATTTGGTGGTCATTTGCAGCTCCCTAACAGATCTGGCAAAAACAAGCTACTAATGTCAAGTTACTGAATATGATCAATCTATCAATCTATCTATCTATATACGAACTCTGGTGGAAGGTATCCTGGTGTTCCAACCAAACGTGTAGCTAAATAGCCTTGTTCTTCCCTGTGCTCCTCCACCAGCTTTGCTAGTCCGAAATCTGCTACCTATTCGAAGAATGATGAACCATAACTCAAAGACTTATGGAATCTGTACTTTGTATGGCATTGAGTGAAGCTGAACAAAAAGGCTCACCTTTGCTCTTAGTGTGCTATCCAAAAGGATGTTGCTAGTCTTTATATCACGATGAACGCAAGTAGTCTTTGTGTGTTCGTGTATGTACTCGATTCCGCATGCTGTATCCAATGCAATCTGTGTTCTCGCAGTCCATGATAGAGGCTGATGACCTGCTTTGCAGTTCATTAGACTTGGTTATTCGATGCATTTCGATTAATATACTGTAAATGTAAGTGCTTGGCCCTAACCTTTGATCAATGGATCATGAAGGTTCTCATTCAGTGAGCCATTCTGGACATACTCATAGACCAAGTAAAGATAGTCCTCTCCTGCTGCATAACCGATGAGTTCGACCTAGTTCGAAGAGTGGGATGTAGTTAGACAACAAAGAAACACATGATTTTAAGGTTTTATTTTGTTACATACCACATTTCTGTGATGCACGTTGCATAAAACATTTAGCTCAGCAAGGAACTCCTTGGACTTGCTTGATTTCATCTTTTTAATGGCAACTTCCTGCACTGATGTAAGTAAACAACTTGTTTTCGTATAGAAATGAAGATGAAATTGAAGATCTATTACCTCATCGGCTAAGATTCCGAAATACACACTGCCATACCCTCCCTCGCCGATCTTTCTTGATCCTTCGAAACTTGCAGTGGCTTGATCAACCTCTTCCAGACTAAATATCACTGGTCTCTCTGGTCTGAATGCTGCAGTTCCTGCAAAATGAGACTTTTAAGGGTTAAGAACCATGATTAGAGCTTAATTAAGGTTAGTAAATATCTAATTACCTTCACCATTCTTGCAACTAAGAAGCCGGCTCTCCAAGGCTGCAACTGTGCATCTTGTGCTTGCAGTCTTGCTCAAGTTAGCCTTCGATTTCTCGTCAATGGTGTCAGCCGATCGCCTTCTCCGATAGAAGAGTACTGATAAGCCGATGAGGATGATCGACAAAAATGATATGGAAATGCCAAGAGCTATGATTGCAACCTTCTGCTTCCCTGATAAATTCCAACTCCATGGAGTTAATCTAACGTTTTGAACCCACACAATGATGCGATAGGTCTCTTCCAAACTTGAACTTTCTCCGATGGTTTACCTTTGAAGAAATTAGCATGAGCCGCCGCCGGCGGCAGCTCCGGCGAAGAATGTGCACCCATGGGCACGAACAGAAGTTTGCTGAGGGGGATGTAGTTCGGGTTCTGACTCAACTCTGCGTTTATCGATATGATCGAATCCACGTCGGTGTCCAATAAGTCAGCGATGGTTATCAGCGTGTCGTTGGCCTGCACCGCGTACGACACCACCACCACCTTCTTCTCCTCTCTTGCTCCTCCTCTTCCTGCCGTCCAACAACCGCAGGGGAGGAGGACGGTGATTGTTTCTGAGAAGTTGACATTGGACGGCACGTGCCATGCCAACCCGCTGAACACATTGGCGTTGATGTTGTCGGCGGTGTCGCTGTCATTCACCTTATAGACGGCCTCGTGGAACAGAGCGGTGAGGTTGGCGTCCGCCGGCCGCTTGCACGAGCAGGGGACCGAGACCAGGTAGTCTTCCTCGGAGCCTCGGGGGAAGGCCTGGATGAGCGAGGCGTTGGCGGCGAACTGGTCGGCAACCTTCGAGACGTCCTGCCCGCGAGGGCGGACGTAGAGGATGGCCTCGCAGAGGGGGGAGGGAGAAGGGACGTCGCAGGCCATTGGCTCGCCATCGCAACGGAGGAAGAAAGAGAGAAAGAGCAGTACAGCAGCAGACGGGAGAAGGTGGTAGTCGCCGGCGGCCATCTACGGTCGTCGGAGAAGAAGATGAGCTACCGCAACTCCGTCTCGGGCTGTCGGAGCAGCAAGATTTGATTTTGACGGTGTTGCCGCATTCCGACGGTCCAGTTGGATATCAACGCGACGTCGGAATCAAAAATCGATCCAATTTGGAACGAATCTAATTGGTTTTTATACTGCATTGGAAAGGCCGCTGCCGGCCGGCCGGCGGATATCTAAGCGTGTTTTCGACGTTCGTTTGTAATTATCTGCGTCAAAATTTCCACTGAACTCAACGCCAAATGTAAACCCTAGCAATTGGCCACAACCAGGTCGTATGATCATCAAACAAGATCTATTTAATTGAACGAATTGGATTGCAGGGAACACGTCAATCCCAACTGTCACTCCTATATAGCAATAAAATCTAGCAATGGCACGAGTAAGCAACATGGTTCTTCTTCGAGACATAGCCCGACACGAACTCATCCGACGTGGCATCATCCACTTGACGTGGCACAAGAATCTTGGTGAGCCCGGAAGCGATTCTCTTCCCCGCCACAGTCTCATAGAACACGCCGGCCACCGCAGGCACAAACACATCGCTCTCCGAGCAGATTTGGAAGTCGATAACTCTCTCCAGCTCACTCCCAGTGCCCAGCACTTCCCCCCTCCTCTCCGCCGGCACCAAGTCGTCCTGCAACACCGGAGCAAACAGCACCGTCAAGGTTCAGATCGATCGTCGAAGATGAATGAACTTGATTTCTTATTTACCTTCGTGTAAGTCCTTGGGAAGTACTCCTTCAATGGACTCAGAGTTTCATCCCACCAAGTCTGGGTCACGTAGACAGTGCTGTCTTTGCCGAACCCGAGCTTTCGCAAGAAATCGACGACCTCCTGCACGTCGTAGCAGGCCTTCTTGCCGGATTTGCCTTCCTTGCAGCTTTGCCGATCAGTCCCAATGTCGACGGCGATGAACTGGCTGTGCAGGTTGCGGCTGAGCATTTGAAGCCTCTGGATCATCGTGTCGGCCACTTTGGACACCGCGGACTTGATTTCGAGACTGCCGAACATGGCTAAGCAGGCGACCGACTCCAGTTCGTCGTTGCGGGCTTCCGGCAATCCCAGGCTGGCCGAAGGAAAAGAGCTCGCGAGCTTCAAGTAGTTGTTGGCGAGGAAGGCCGGTCGGATTTGCTCGTTGATGAAGTCCTCCGATACGCCGTTGGGGACTCTAATGACAGTCGGCAGTCGGGCGGCTACGCCGGCAGGAAGCTCGCTTACCACATTGACGACACCTTCCAGGCTCCGGCTGAATTTGTCGACGTCGTATAATTCTTGGAAGTTCCTGCAGCGGCGATCAGTTCAGTTAGTAAAAACTGCAAATCTCAGAAGCATTTCGTCAAGCATTCTCAGTGCAGTTTATGAAGAACCAAAGTAGCATCAAAATTGAAGATTAGTTGCTCATAGACAAACAACCGGTCGAGTTTAACTAACAACTTCGATGCATGCGATGCGAAATGGAATACCTCTTTTGACCTGGCTTGCTTCCTCTTATATCAGGGAGCACCAAAGTGGCTCCAAGATACCTTGCAATGACCACAGCATCAGCCACCTATTTGATCAAACAAAACTCTGAAACACTTTTACTAGCACAAGATGATCTTTGTTTTCAGAAATGATTCTGATCAACTAAAGAATTTGCATGACCAAAAACAAGAACAAAAGCAAAAAAAGTGTGATTAGTAGACCTGTGAGGGATGATACTCTGGGCCACTCCTCAAGGAGAATGTGATGTAGCCGTTTGATTGTTCTGCATCCTCTTCTGAACAAATATGATCCATATAGTTTTTCTTTTAATGAGGGTTAGGTTGTTTTGAAAGTTTTAGCACAGACCTGAAGCTGGCTTTCCCCAGCATGGTTTAAGGGCTTGGGTTCTTGCTGGTTGACGACTAACCCAGGCTAGCGACCTCTCTTCCACTCGGTGCCTCGCCTGAGTGCATGGTGCAAAATAGAGAGCAGTTTACAAGAGATCATTCAATAAAGAGCTCAATCGAATCCAAAATATCGACACAGTTCGATGAGAGGTGAAGAACAAAAGTTCACCTGTTTCATGTTCAGAGAGGATTTCAAGTATGTTTAAATTTAACATGGTTGAGAGTTATTTCTCATCTTTAACGTTGTTAGATTTAGAAGAACACCTTAATAAGAGTAGAAAAACAATACACGATTCAAAATCTGCCATTCCAATACCAACAAGCACTTAAACAGAACGCGGAAAAGTTGAAGCTTTTTGGAACAACATCAGGGGAAAAAAAATAGGAAGCTTGTGTCTGCTTTTCTTTGTTTTTTTTTTCTAATTTACTACTATTTTTTACCTCAATTGTGTCGAAATGATCTCTCTTGAGCATATTTCCGAGCATGAGGAACATGGAGATAGTCAAGATACTGGCCAAGAGCTGTTTCGGATCCATCGCTACCTGCGTTCTTTTTCTCTGTTCTTTCAAGAACAGAGCAAGAACAGAGGAAGAGGAGGAGAAGAGAGGCGGTGAGAAACAAACTGTGGGAAGAAAAAGAGAAAAGGGTAAGTCGAAGAGTAATTAGGTTTGTAGACACGTCAGCATGGAAGTTAAAGTTTTCTCTCTTTTTCTTTTTCTTGCCTTTTTTCTGTTTGCTTCCTTTGTGGATTATTTTGGAATGGTAGTTCCAGTTTACTTTCCAAATGTAGAAACAAGTTACATTTTATTTAAAAATTAAGTTTTATAATTTATTTCATTTCAATTTAAATTATTTCATTCACCTCTAACAAATTTAAGGGTGTAAGAATAAAAAAATATTTAAAAATTATTTTCAAATAAAATAAAAATAGACAACCAACGAAATTTCATTTATCTTATCTAAAACTTCCTAAAGGTGTAAAACGAATAAAAAAATATTTATTACTATCTATAATTAAATTCATTAGCGCAATTAAAAAGTTTTTTTTAATTATTAAACTCATCATAAAAAATATTCTTTTCTAAAATTATTGTATTAATTATTTAAATAGCTGTTAATTTTTGAGATAAAAAATATGATGGAATACTTTTTATTTTTTTATTCTTTGAAAAAGTGGTATGCTTTGATCGTATACATAAAATATAGTGATAAAATTACTAAAATGTTAAAACTATCATCTAATAACCATATGCAAATAGTAGGTAATTATGATATTAATTAATTGACAAATGAATTGCTCATATGAGACAAATATACTTTCATCTTTTATTGAAATATAATAATGGGTAATGTTTAAATTAATAAATATTTAAAGTATTTACTTATTCTACAAATTAGAAAATGGAAAGGAAAAACTATTTGGGAAGTATGTGCTAGAATGAAAATAAATATAATTTTTTATAACATTAAAATTTAAATAAAATAAAAATTTGCTACAGTATATTATCGTGAAATAAATGAATGACTAAATTAAAATATTAAAATTAACTTGATTTTAAGCGTTTTTTTAACAGGAGTTTAATTTTGTCTTTAAAGAAAAATATATTAGTTATTTTTTATTATTTAATCTTTAAAAAAACAGTGTTGGTGATGAACATGAACTAAACACATAGTTTTCCTATTTCCATAGGATTTCTCTTGCTCCCTTTTAAGTTTTTAAATTCAAATTCAATCAAATATCTATTTTGAAATTTTATTTTCCAAGATCAAAAAAATATGTCCAAACACACAAACATCTAAAGATATCCTACATAAATTGCATTCATATAAAACACATATGATACATATTAAATAAATTTAAGATTAATGTTTTTTTTATTTGAAATACACGTCCTACTAAATTTATTACCTCTTGATTGTCACAACCATATCAACTAATTACATTCCTTCGGTATCATCTCCTACTTATTCCTATCTTTTTCAAATAGTAACTGATTAACTAAATATCAAGATATAATATAAATAATATCTTATGCATTTGTATATTAATCGTATGTATAATGCAAATAGGAGTATATATGCTTCCAAATACAATGATCTTCTTATTTATTTAAAATAATAAATTGGCGGCATTCTTAAATAAGGCAAAATCATGAATCATGATGAAGAGATATGCACATAAAATTCCTCAAGATCAAACTTTACTAGAAAGTTTACCTGAGGGGGAAAGAAAGGAGTTGCCAATCTTAAATCAGCCAAGTGTTCCAATCTGCATTATTTTAGTTTGCTAATATGTTCAGCTCAGTAGATGTTGATTCACAATAAGATTGTAATGTAAGAGGAATGAGCAATGCTATCGGGCAATTTGTCCTTTGGAATTTAGATGTCTAGCAGTTTGCGACTCGCTATACTGAAACATAGTTACAATTATGAGTAATGATTGGGAGAGTGAATTTGGGAGAGTGAATGACGTGTAACTAATGTGTACATGTTCGATTGCCGATCGGACACCACCGATGATCTCTAATTGCCGTCCCGAATCAAACTATGTCCTAAGAAGATGGTGAACCCGGCAGGGTCGCCGGTAATTGAGATCTCGCCGGATTGACGGTGAATGCGACGAGATCATAATTGCGGCGATTCCCGATGAGTTCACCGATCTTCTTAGGACATAGTTTGATTCGGGACGGTGATCAGAGGCCGCCGGTGGTGTCCGATCGGCGATCGGATGTGTATACAATAACTGTCACGTCATTCACTCTCCCATTCACTCTCCCAAATTCACTCTTCTTATCATTACTCTACAATTATTTGCACTACTGTAGATCTTCGCTTTTGACAGTTATCGTTTATGCCTATTGGACTTGTAGCATAGATTTTCAGCCTGGATGAGAAAAACAGTATGTGCCTTGAGCAAATTTCAGATCACAAACAATATGGCAATGGCACGGTGCTAAAATTAACTGATCTGCCACAGCTTGGAAGAACTTGGAGGTGCTCATACAGGTCTAGTATTCGCGCCTTCTCGCCACTTTTAGTTGTTTTTCTTGCTAAGGTTGGAAGGTGATTACCTCCCCTCAATCTCAGTTATATATATATCATCCTCAAGCAGACTAATTTAGTGGAATAAATCTGGGTTGTTGTTGTATATTATCCTCTTGTATTCTATCTATCATATCATCCATCTGATCGGCGATCGCTGCGATGGCATCCTTCATTTCCTGCAACATTGGACCAATGCTTGGAGTGCTGGGTTTATACACTCATTGGTGAGCAAAATCTAGAGCAAACAAAGTTGAGATGATGAATGGCATCCATCACAATGGAACTTCCAATCCAGAATCATTGTTGCTGGCGAATTTGCAGTGGAGATCTTGTTGAAGCATTACGATCGGATTAATTTTGTACTCCAAGTTACTAAAAAAATTTGTTGTGAGAGTTCATTGTTACCTAGTAGTAGTGCTGGGTTTATACACTCATTGGTGAGCAAAATCTAGAGCAAACAAAGTTGAGATGATGAATGGCATCCATCACAATGGAACTTCCAATCCAGAATCATTGTTGCTGGCGAATTTCAGTGGAGATCTTGTTGAAGCATTACGATTGGATTAATTTTGTACTCCAAGTTACTAAAAAAATTTGTTGTGAGAGTTCATTGTTACCTTGTAGTTTGAGTGTATTGTTCCTCTCTTATGAATATAGAAGGAACGATATCATTTGCCTCCTTGATTTTTTATTTTTCAATTTTATTTTATGTTTTCACAAGAGAAATAATACATTGTTAGAACTTACATCTATTTCGAGGATATTTTAATGAATCATTTTTACAAAATGATCTAATGGCTTTTTGACACCAATGCAATGTTTATTTTACTAGTCCATGGCATGTGGAGTACAGGAGGAAGAACGAATTGACCAAGGAGATCATATAAACTTTGCTTAAGAATTGGTCTCTTCGAAAAGAAACAGATGAAACAGAGGCTACATTTCAACATGAAAATTAATTCAATAGAATTGTGGGTGCGAGATTGTAAAATTTTGGACTTCAGCTACAATACATGGGAGATTCAGTGACAAACCTATGTCTGCGTTCAATCTTAAAACCTAAAACATGATACAAACACACACAATGTAAAAAAATTATGCACCAACTTGCTAAATCGATGCTGATAAACTGAAACTAAAGAACTACTAGTTTTTTTTTTTTGTTTCAACAATAACTAGGGTACACCGGCCAGCAGAAGTTCCATTAAACTATATAAAAGACCTCAAATGGATGGAACCTATGCTATGCTCTTGTTGTAGGATATAGCTGACTGTCATCTGGACCCTCGTCCACGCCCTTTTCCTCTTCTTACCCTAACTGCTGTTCTTTTCTTTGGGTTTCTACTGCTAGGCTGAGCGTCGACAATGGCTCGTTCAATTGACTTCATTGTTGTGGCATTCTGCAATATAGTGTTGGAATTGTCCATTCTCTGGACAGCTGGTAGATCGACACTCAGAGGCACATAAGTTATTATTTCAGTTGCAGTTTGTTCACCGTTGCTACAATGGATAGAACTCTTGTTTTCCAGGCATATAGGTTGTGGATTGTGATTTGACTCTGAGGAGACACTGAAGAAAACAGATCAAGCAATTAGATTTAAGACAAAAATGAAGAAGAGAATGAGCAGGAATCTATTCTCGTGTGGATTACCCATTGTTGGAGAATTCGTTATTTGCCAATCCTTCTGTTCCACGCAGAGGATGAGGAATCATATTGAGTGGGTTTAATTCTGTACACAGTGCATATTGTTTTAAGAAATATTCAATACAATGTGTAGGTACTAAAGCAATCATGCATAAACAAAACCACAATAAAAATGGGACATCTAAAGCGCAGGAGTAGCATCTTTGGCACAATTTTTTTGTTGTTTGCCCAACTTGATCCCTTGACATTTTACTGACAATATTGGATGGATACTAATATCTAACATTAACAGTTGATGTAAGCTGTCGTCATCACTGCCAGCTACTGAAATAGAACAATCCAAGTAATGAAACGGAATGGTATGTGTCAAGGTATTGCCAGATCTAAGATCACTATGCAACAAAAGAATTGAGTAATGAAATTTTAGCTCTAATTTTCTTTTTTATAACTAAAAAAGAGCAGAGAACTTGAAACCTGAATCTAGGTTCAATTCTGTAGAATTATTGGCCTGGACTGTCCAAAAAGCAGTTTCATTTCCACTAGAAGTGTGAAAAATATTCTCGTGATTGGTAGCATCATCGGCATCACTGACATTAAGAAGAAAAAAGATCATGATACTTAGTGGTCAGTAAAGCATACATAACTGAATTGTGCTAACAAATCAAACAACCATAAACCATACACAATCAAGAACTATTGACTGATTTTAAATTGACAATTATAAGATTGTGGAAAAATACACCAAATCAACAATGTCGGTAAAAACTCTTGTTTGATAGAATCAGAAATTTTCATGAAAGGAGGGAGCACATTTCAAGGAAACTATTCAACAAATGGGGTAGCCTTTTTATTGATGATAAAATGTGCACCACCTATTTCCCAATAGATTTTGATTTCACCTGCATTTGTCAAGGCTGGTTGCAATTCTTAGTTAGCATTCTGCAGCAGCAGAAACAAATGAAATGTCTATTCAATCATCCTATAGGTTCTCATCTATAGATGGCTTGCAAGATTATACCATTGCTTAGTCCCATTAACTTAACCACCCAAATGAAAAGTCATTACACAACCAGGGTGTCTGCAGACTGCAGAGCAAGTGGTTTCCACCACAATGTGCTAGTTTATTAGATTAGCTATATCATTCATATCAGGTTGCAACAATGTAGCATCAAATGGGACTCCGCTTGTAAATTTCACTTCCAAGAGAGCCTTCAAAGGTTCAAGATTTTGAGCCTCGGTACAAAAAAGAATTCTTGAGGTTTCATATAATCAAATTTGAATCCTATGTCCATCGTAACCACTTGAAGAGTTTAAGAGAGCTTACAAAGACTAATCTGGCCTTAGTCCGTGATTGGAATATACTGAGGTGCCTATCATCTTAAAATAGAACACAAAAACTTTATGATGAAACTAGTAAAACTTGAGATGCGTGATATGACCAAGCATAAACTTACCCATCTGGTGTCTTAATTACTTTTTCAATATGAGGCAGGGGGTCTCTAGAATCTCCTGAATTTAAACAAAATTATATATTTATAAATTAAAAACTGTGACTCATAGTCCACGTGGGAAAATAAATGTTTGTTCAACTAAGAAATTACCGCCAGGAATTATTGATGTTGAAGCAGAAATAAAAGATTCACGGGGAACTTCATTCTCAACAATGTCTTCTTGCGCAGTTAATAAAGGATTGCTGACCTCCTGACAACAGAAGATTTTTATAGTGTCGAATACAGCTATTATGTTAAAATATGTACAATAATACAAGATATGAAACAAGAACAGAGAATACCAAAAACAGGAAAATCAAGTATCAAGCTTAGTAAAAACATAAATAACATTGTACCTTATTTGAATCCAAAGGATCAGTAGGTCCATATGATACCGTGGATTCTAAAGTACTAATAGTGGGCATTGGCAATGCAATTTTGTCTGATGCTACCACTGACGTATTAAGTGTTTTCTTCTGCTCTGAAGTAAAGGTTGTGGGGGTGGATTTATCTGCTAGTGGTTGTGTCGACTGATCAGCATTGAAAGTTCTTTCAAAGGAGTAATTAACATCCTTGGAACAATGACCTTCAACATGCTCAGTTAATGATTTAGCGAGCGCATTGAAATTTTCTGCAGATGGTAAAGAAGATGAAAGTTGCATTGATCTTAAAAAATCATGATTCCCAACTGCTTCTGATGGGATCTTTGAAATTTTTCTTTGAATTAATTCCCGGGAATCAATTTGTTTGAAGGAATAATTCTCCAACTGACCATCCACCAAACGGGGTTTCTTATTATCAGTACTATCTGGGCTTCCCCGTGACCTCACCAAGAGATACTTTCTCTTAAATTCCTGCACAGAAGCAAACAAGCATCAGTTTGGTATACAAAACAACAAGAAGATGTCTTGAATCCAAACTATCTGGGACATTCTTAAACTGCATAGTTAAATGATTAACGAGGTTTTCCAACCTCGGGCGACCGGCCCAGCCCCACGGAAATTTCCCACCGGACGCCAAGGTAAATCAGAAAGTGCTCGCGGCGGGCGGTCCAAAAGCCCAGCGTCCCAAGGTTCACGCCCCATTTGGAGGAAAAATTCCTGCAAAATACGCCGTAGCTGGGGATCGAACCGCGGATGCCTGGAATGACAACTAGTCGCCCTTCCGCTGCACCATAGCCCCGGGGGCCTTAAACTGCATAGTTAGAGAACTCTGTGGCATGTATTGCCAGAAAATTTGACTCTAAATAAAATCACATTATCATGTAGTTGTGTTATTCAAAAGGGTGTGTGCCATCAACATAAGCAGTAAATATGCTTGTACAGTTGTACACTACATAGTTTCAATTGAGTAATCACCAATATTCTAATATTTTACCTTGAACGACGGCAAAGAATTGCTATTTGTTGCATGGTTGCTTCTCTCAGGTAAAAGATTCACCCTTCTATCCACAGTAGATGTTAGAGTACTATTATCAAAGCTCGGAGACTGCCAAGGAGGAAGGTTTTGCATATACGATTTAGCCAAATCCATTGGTGAGACATCATCAGAAAGATCCTGTAGAATGCATGAATAGAAAGTAACTTCATAATAGAACTTTCAAGCTGTGAACTGTCAAGATTTATTCAAAGTGAATAGCAACACCTAATTTTTTGGAGGATAAAACAGATTACTCAAACATCTCTATGGAAATGGAGGTTCTTTATTTGTAGTAAGTATATCATAAGCATAATGAACTTCCAGACAGAAATTTACAGATATCAAAGGTAAAAGTGCCTATGCCACACTTATCATTTCTCACACCAGGAGGGATTGAGACATATGTTCTTACGAAAAAAGATTAGTGAATCCAAACCCAGAAAAAGTAAGCGACGAGATCCATCATGTGATTACCTAGTAAAAGACACTAAAACATAAATACATGAATAAGGAAACACACTAAACGCTATTAGGACACACCAAACAAAAATTTTGACAAGTTGCTGACAACAAAACATGGGCAACACAGGTTGACTAGGCTGGGTTGACCCAGGAGCAAATGGTTAATCCTGGTCAACCCAAGGGTGGAGTTTAAAAACATTGGCTTTTAGAGCTGCACCAAGAATGGGAAACAATCAGTGTTTAACTATGTTGGTTTTGAATAGATATGGTAGCGGTGATGAATAGTAATTATCATAATTATTTCATGTAAATGGAGAGAATTAAAAGCAAAGGCAATTCAGAGAGAAAAATCCGTAAAAGAGAAATGATGCTGCAAAATAGTTTTCAGAAGCTAGTAATATAAAAGAAAGCCTTACATGATGAAGCATATCAGTATTCAAAGTGCAAGGTCCAAGAGCAGGATCAACTTTGGAGTTCGATGTCAGCTTCTTCTCCTCCAACCATTTCTTGGCTTCCATAACAGCTGGGTTGTGAACATCAGGTGTCCTAAAGGCAGGAGTCTTAGGAGAAGGATCGCCAGGAGAATACGGAAATGATCCAGGTAGATCAGGACTCTGCTTCAAATATAGCCAGGCCCCAGAAGAATCAACAGTGTTACCAAGATCCCTGTTTGCTAATGGTGAATCAACCACTCGAGATTGTAATAACTTAGTCAGTCTTTCGCATTCATCCCTGGAGGCAGAAGTAGAATATCAGGGTTCAGCTAAGTGTTACAAGCTCCCAAATAAAGCACATGTTTGATTATAGTATAGTGCAATCTGTTAAATGCATTTTTTTAAAAAGAAGAGCATCGAAAATTCCTTGGATAACACAGACAGGAGAAAAACTTATATGTGCTTGTTGAAACTGTTCAAAGAAAGTGATTCTATTGTCGAAGCAATTTCAATAATTATGTAACACTATGCTGGAAGCATAAAAGAGGACACGTGACCAAGAATGAAATAACTTGTTGACATTACAATGGTCGTATAAATAAGTCCTAGCATAAAAATATAAAGACAATTTTGTTGACATAGATGAGAAAGGATACTCCAATATGGACGCCGGCCATTTTAGAATAAACTGAAAATGCTACTCAAAGTCCAGTATATTTTTGCATCTATTTCCTTATTTTACATTAGTTTTTTATTTTGACAATCACTTTTAGGGATATAAGGGGAACTTTCTAAATTATGAAGCCTTTTGATGATTCAAGATATTCATGATAACAAAGGACAAGTTTGGAAGCTGTTTTCCTTTCTAACTTTCCATCAAATGTTTTTCAGGTGTGGGGTTCTACAAATAATTAAGCTAAAGTACTTTCCTTTTGAGAAAAAGGATCAAAGAGTATGCCAAATGGTGCTTCATGCAAGAGATATTTAACTAATGCTTAAGAAACGAATTACAAGGATATAATTTAGAAAGCAAACTTATCACCATCATCAATTTGGTCGCATACATTGATCTTATCCCTTTACTCAGCTCTTTGCAAGAACAATATCACAAGTTCAAGTCAATTAAATTATGTTCTAATATTTTAACTAATGTTTTCTCTGGTCCTATTCCCTTGTACCTTACACTTTACTCAATTCAGCACATGTAGCTATACATTATGTTGATTGCCTTCTTCAACTATGTTTATATTATCATAATTAAAGATACAACTAATCATTCTCAATAATAGTACTTTTTTTTTAAAGCAACACATCCATCTTAACATTTTATCTCAATTATATTAATTTTCTAAGATGTTGTTTCTTAATAGCCTAAGCTCATATCCATAAAGCATGGTGGGTGGTACCACATGTTGGTGCAGGGAGCATCAGAATCGAACATATATTTTGATATTGTCAAAGATTTAAATTAAGTCTTGTTGTGATCTAATGGATTGATCAAGTTTGTAGGATGCCTAACTTGAAAAGTCCTAGTAGGTCAGTTGTACCAAATACTAGGGAATGGAAATCTCAGCAAATCGTGGAAACCAGGCAGGAAGCCCAGATGGGTCAAGTGGACAGACATTTAGCAAGGTAGATTTGATAGGTCAGAGAGGACCAAATGTCGAATCAAGAGGAAGCCCTAACAGGCCAATGTTGAGTAGATGAAGTTCATTCAGGTTTGGAGCACTTGATGTTTAGCGGGTAAGTTGAGGAAATCTCTTGGTGTGGAGTAGTGAGGTGGTGTCCCAATCGGGGCAAACCTTAGGCAATAATCTAACTGAAGAAATCAACGAAGGTTTCTAAATCGAGATCAAGACAATCCTAACTATCTATATTACTCATACATACTATTATCTAACTCTGTTTTGCAGGACTACTAGTATTATTCTGGTTGTGCTCTCTGATTTGCAGAAAATAGGAAATCGATTTGAACGAAGGGTTCAGTCGACCGAATCATGTGGATGACTGATCCAGGTCGATAGCACAACAAGATTCGTATCGCTGCAAAGATGGAAACCTTGGTTTCGTCAACTAATCAAGACCGAATCATCGCAGGGAAGGAAACCCTAGGGAGGGGTTCCGAATCAAGATTTTCAACCGACCGAACAACGTGATTTATAGGATCGAACGATTTTTCAGACGGCCGAATGATTTTTCAAACGACCGAATGATGCCTATAAAAGAAAGGCTTGAGGTCAGAGGTTGATCAACAATTCCTTCATCGCTCCATCTCGCTACTACTACTGATGTTCATACAAGTGCGATACTTTGACACCAAGAGGCTCCCTGCAATGCTTCATCTTCTACATCTTGTTGTCGGTATACTTGCATTCATTTCAAGGAGATAGTAGTCTTGTTACTATCCTCCTCTTCCATTGTACGAGTTTGCTTCTTCTCCGAAAGATTTCGGAGAGAAGAGCTATTGTAGATTGCCCACTCAGAAGCGATCAAGGATCATGGACCTTAGAATAGTAGTCGTTGGACTACGAACCAAGTAAAATTGAATTGTGTTCTTTATCTTTATTATTTCTGCTACTTTGATTTGCGAAACGAAAAGAAAACATTTTAAAACAAACGAAATTCAACCCCCCCCCCCCTCCTCACTTCCGATCCAACACTGCGTGCTAAAAAAAACTCCTTAAGCCAAAGAGAGACAATCACATTAGACTCCAAAAGTTCCTCTCTTTTAATCGCCCATTTGTTTTCTTATTAATTATATGGTCATCAATGTATACTGCCTGTTGAGCAATAAAATATATCTAAAAGTCCTACTTGCAGAAATTTCATGTCCAGCCATCTTAACTATTTCATCAATTTTTACTCATTATTGAAACTATATTTCATATATTCAACTTAGGTCTACTAAATTTTCTCCTCAAATAAGTTTATGGGATACTCAATTATAATAGCATACTCTGTGGTTTATGTAAGATATGATAAGTGAGTTTGTTTAATAATAAAGTAGAAAAAAAGAAATAAAAGCTAACTTTGTTGTAAACCAGCGATTATAAGGAAGCTATTCGTCACACTCCCAATCACGCTTATCGTGCATAACTACATTACTATACATGAGTTTTATCAAATCATTATAAATTCTTGATATTTCTTTCTTCTCTAAAAATCACTGGAATAATTGTCTAGGGGCAATTCCATAAGATTTTTCTATAGGGATAACAATCATGCCCAAATCCTTCTCTTACCTTATATTTCTCATTAGTTGTCAAATTAAATAAATAACATCAAGACCAGTAAATAAATAAATAACATCTGTAGTTCATCTTCTGGACACACACACATATATGTATATATGCGTGTGAGCACGCACATACATATATATGTGTGAGAGCGCGTATGTATGTACATATTCTCCCTCTTAGATTTGCATGTTACAGATACAGTATGTTAACAGTTCTAATTACGAATAAAAAGTAACTAATTATTAGATCTTTTTATCATATGTTAAAAGCCAGATCATTTCCTAGCCTGCGACTCCATAGAAAATTTTACATCCACACAAAATGAATTAGACACAAGTGAAAAGTAAAATAAAATGAAATGAAAATGTGCTATGTGCATAAGAAGGAAGTCTTCCAAGGATATCAAGAAACCAACAAGCCTACAGCGGAAAAAAAAAAAGATATTCTCAGCTACCTTGAGAAAGTCTCCTGCGAGAGCAACTTTTCAATGGCAAGTTTGGTTTCACTTATTGGAACAATTGCAAGTGATCCCTCCACACGGTCAGCAACCACATCTGAATTATCCAATCCCTGACGTATAGAAACAACTACTTCCTCTTTTACTAAGAAAAATTTAAACTAGAACTTTGTAGAAAATTGGAAAACTAATGGATTCTGAAGGCATAAGAATCAAGAGCGCAATATTGTGAAAAATCAAGTGAATTCAACATCTGTAAAAATTATCAGGATTTTCAGTCCACATAAGCTGATTAAGTGATAACATTTATAGTCAAATGGAAATGGGTTATGGGACTCTAATGCAATTACTTGATTGGGTCCAGTTAGCATTTTAGGTGCACCAACATTCTCGTCTTCATCTGCAAAGATAAAAAAATCAGATAACTACTTGCACAAATTAAAACCACATTACAGGCACACAAAACATGCAGGAAAGTTAAGAAAATACAAATAGACAGATATTTTGTTCTTTTAGTAATAAGATAATTAGGTTTACTGAGGCCAGCATGTCCTCTTAATGTTACTAGTAAGCAAGACCCTTTAGTTTTCCCTTGTTTCCTTGCCCTCTAGTACCACTACCTCAATAAAAGAGCAACTCAGTGCGCAAAGCTCCGCCAGTGCAAGTCCCATGAAGGATCGGACTACATTGGGTCTATTGTATGCAACCTTATCACTACCTTAATAAAAGAACAAATTTAGAACAGTAACAGAGTTGCACGTTCAACCAAAAGATTTCAGATTGCAATTATAGTATTTTCTCTATATTGAGGCAATCATGAGATATGTACTAGTTGCTATTCCATTAGATAACAATGATAAGAAAATGTAAGACAGTTGATTTATAAACAGTTGAACATTCTCAGGGGCCAATCAAGGGCAAGGGAATCTAGTGGCAAAGTCAGTTGACTAGAGTCAACATGCACAAGTCAACCAGAGTCAAATTCAAATGAATGATCAAAGACTATTCGAGTTTACAATTTGGCTGTAACTAAATCAAACTTAAGATGAATCAATAGACACATTTCCTTGGCTAAGTATTAAGTCAAAGCAAACTGGCTAGCACTTGGAATCAAGCTAAACCAATTCAACATTTATTTTGGATTCACCAATTTGATGTGAGATGAAACAAAAATCAACTATAATAGCCCGTTATTACTACTAAGCCTACTTTTGAAATTTAGTGCCCCTTAGGCTAAAAGAAAATTTTTATGGAATCGTTGTATGGTTATTCATAGTTCAGAATTAAACTAATCTAATTCAGCATTTATTTTGGATTCACCAATTTGACAACTATTGTTTTAGTTATTACTACTAACAGCTTTTAAAGTTTGGTACCCCTTAGGCTAAAAGAGATGTTCTATAAAATTGTTGTGATGGTAAGCAAATTTTAAAGATCAGAATGTGCTAAGTCAATTGAAAAATAACACTTACATAAAAATTAATGTAGCTGAGATGATATTGCTAAAATGATTTGTGAAATTACCAGAAAATAATTTCAAAAACACAACTATCCCAAGAATTATGCATAGCACTAACAGATGATAAACTGAGAGAAAATGAATTTAGATATTATGGTCATGTTCCAAGGCGATCACAAATTAATTTATTCTAGTTAAAGGTGTAACTCGTAAAGGTAGTGAAAGACCATATTCGACTTTAGTTAAGGTAATTAAAGTAGATTTTAAAAAAAGGCAGTCAGTTGATGAAACTCCCGTCAATGCAAGATCCTGAGGAAGGATCTATTGTATGCAGTCTTACCCTACTTTACAAGAGGTTGTTTACGAGACTCGAACCCGTGATCTCTAAGTCACACGGCAACAACTTCACCATTGCGCCAAGGCTCTCCTTAATTAAAGTAGATTAAGAGTTTTAAATATCACTAGTCATATAGTTTTGCATAGAATTCCATTTAGAATTTACAATTAAGCATGCAAAAAAACAAAATTTTAAATATATGAAAATGCAACATGTAGAGTAAACTTGAATATCCCCACTTACTGCAAATGAGCATGTAGACGCAAAGTACTAATAAATAACATTTCAATGACGTCACAAAGGCCTATGGCTCTTGATAATTTCCAATCAAGGTTTCTCAAAAAGCATATGTAGGCAGTACACACTCAACCCGCTTTATATCACATATATGATACACAGGGGCATCTATGAAGGCTTATACAGTCAGTATTAAACCATTAAAAATATTTATATTGATATCTAAATTATTTATCAAGTGCAAAACATTGTTTAAGCTTAAGATTTACGTATTACAAGCAACTAAATAGATAACTTAGGGTTTTAAGTAAATTTCCTTTAGTTTGTATTAGTTTAAATGAACCAAATAAAGTCTTTATTTTCATTACGTAGACTCCATACACCACATGTAATAATGTGGTCCCCATCGAAATATACCTAAGCAGTTGTTTATGCGGTTCAAGCACCAAGTTTTTAAAATGATGTTTCTGATAATATATGTGAGTTGTTGAATAAAAAGAAAGGAATAGATTTGTACAACATTAAGGACACTCCATTAAGACATGAGCATAGGAGAAAAATATCAGGGATGATCTTTAGTTATCAAAAGGTAACGTTGCATAAAGTGACCCTTCCAAGCACATCAATGTGTAGTGAGCGCAGCTGTTTTTCATGGAAAGACATGCAAATAAACCCAGGTGGGGCTACGATTTAAGAAAGTAGGAAGCAAAAGAAAATGCACTAGCAAAGTTTTGAGTGGATATTCTCTAAGAATACAATACGTTGCAGATTTAACAAAAAATGTTTCTAATATATCTAGTGTAAGCAAAAGAAAATGCATTAGAAATGTTTTGAGTGGATATTCTCTAAGAGTACACTAAGTTGCAGATTTAACAAAAAAAAGTTTCTAATACATCTAGTGTAACTGCAATTCCTAATATAAACATTGCTATGATAATAAAATAGTCGTTCTTAATATAGAAGCACAGATAAAAGTGATTAAAGTTTGGGTCACTTAATCTAACTCAAAAATGGCATCAGAAGTGGTTCTGGTCTAAATTATGCACGTTAAATACCCTCAGCTAATCTACGTGTTGATCTTGGGCCATGAAGAAGAGTGTTATAAATGTAAAATTGTATCTACTCTAGGGCACGTCCTAAATCGGTTAATTTTTTGCGGTTAAGTTAGTCATGTAACCAAATTTAGTAGTTCACATTACTCCAATCCATTTAAACCATGTTCAAATGAGGACAAGAAGAATTTAAGGAAATGCATGATTGCACTACAAAGAGCGTTAAAATCATGGAACAGTATCTCCTTCCTAAAACCGTGTCGAGTACTAGATACCTAATAGTAGAAATCAAAGGCTAATACACCAGTCACATATGCAGAAGAGAGAAAGACAAACAGCGGAACACAATCAACATTAGCATTCTCAAAGTAAGGAGGGAAAAGTAAGAAACAAAACAACTAACCGGATCGAGGGCTGCGGTCTCGGTCCGAGGAGTAATCCGAGGAATAGGAAGTGGAAGACTCGGTGGAGCTGCTGTCAGAGCGGAAAACGGAAGAGATGAGCTTCCCGGCGCCGGAGACGAGGCCAAGGAGCCAACTAGGGCTCCCAGCGGGAGGTGGAGGCGCCGGGAGAGCGAGCGGGGGAGGTCGCGCGTAAGGGGAGGTCTGGATCGCCCGGCCTCCTCTCCGGTCGCGGAGGGTCTTCCCGCCCGATCCGCTCTCCTCCGGCGCCGCGCGGCGAGCCCTAGACAGGGATGCCATGACGGATGGAGACAGGAGACGGAGAGACTGCAGAGCTGTACTCGATTAATTAAGAGGAATTGGAGAGAAGAAGAAGAAGAAGAAGAGGGGAAGTGGTTAAATCGCCATGGAAATCTACCGCAGAGAGAGCGAGAGAGAGAGAGAGAGAGAGGGAGGAATTGAAATGAGAAAGAAATTAAGAACAGCCAACGGACTCTTTACCTTCTAATTTTAGCTATTTGTCAAAGGCCCGCAGAAAAGAATCAAAAATTGGGTTTTCCAGTTTTCTTCTTCTTTATTTACAGAGTATATCGGCGACCGATGACGGAACATGGTGGCGGGGCGATATATTCACGCGACGGCGATACGGTTAATCCGTTATATGGAAAGATAAGATCACGTGAATGCGCAAGGATGTACTTGAAGCCCTACGAAATATTATTTAGTGCATTTTTTGCAAATAAAAATTTGGAAAACAGGATTTATTTTATCAGTGTAATTTGTGAAAATTAAGGTCATATCAGATGGAAATACTAAAACTACGTACAATTTGTATAGTTCATACGTAAAAATTGTTGCAAATACTTCCTGCTTCAAGAATAAGCTTCTTAGTTTTTTTAGGAGCAGCCATAAAGCCGTAAACTTGTGTAGTTAATACATCTCTTAGGTACTCTTTATCATGAACATACAATCTACCTGTCAGAAAGCTTCAAGACCTTTGGTTACCTAATCTCTACTAAAATTAGCCCCACCATGGACTACTGAAATGCTTCTACTTCGATAGATTGATAACCAAGTCTCTTACAAAATAGCAGTGTTCTCTCACCAGAAGGGAAGAACTTGGATATCTGCCCAACATTTCCACACAAGAAGCAATCGAATTCACCCTTTGAGGTATGGGATGCCAGACTCTGAGCCTGCCACGAAGGTCACGATGATCAGTAAGCTATCATCTGATCCACTCTAGATTTCTTGATCTTACATCATAAATCCCACATAAAGAAAGCATGTCCTAAAAAAGAACTAATTAGCAAAGTCTAAGAAAAATGATAATGAAACTTCGTAAGAATGACCTACAAGGCTTATTACCAAAACATAAACACGAGGACCTATATATAACCTTGTGGTGGAAGTGGTATCTATTGATTTACACTTTTTAGTGTAAAAATAAAAAAATAAGGACAACAAAATTTCTTATTTAAAAGTTTATCAAAAAATGCTTACCTATAATCGTGTATCATATAATTTCTAGATTTGCACTTCAATGGTTATTTGTATCCGCATAGAAAAGATAAAGGAAAATGATATGCTCAGTGAAAAATTTAAGGAAAAGCTCATGAATGATGTGACATTTTGCATGTAGCGATCCTCGACGGATTCACTGTGCCCCAAGGATATAGTTTGATTCGGGGTTATCCGGCGGAGCCCACTCCAACGCTCAAGTCAGTGCCTGAATCACTTAGAGGGGAGAAAGTAAGGAAAAGAGTGTGAGTTCGAATGTGCGTAACCTCTTTACCTGGGGGGTTGGAGTACCTTTTATACCTGCGGTGGTGGTCACACGTGTCCCACGTTCTTCTCCACGTCCCCTTGATTGTCAGTTACTGATAACCTTTGTAACAGTCATCGCAGTCATTAAGTCTAGATCGTTGCGAAGATTATGGCTTTAATGACCGTGTCTTATGGGCCGTGCTTATCCTGTGAGATTCGGTGAAGATTATCCACAAATCCGAAGAAAGGGGACTGTTACTCGAGGTCGAGTGCTCTTGGGCTCCGCTACCCCGAAGTGATCTCGGGGTCTTTTGGCCCAGGAGGGGCTCGGGCGTTAACCTTCCCGAGGTGATCTCGGGACCTGATCGCCCAAGGTGATCTCGGGCATGTGTCATCCTGGAGCGATCCCAAGGGCATGTCTACCCGAGGTGGTCTCGGGTATCTACCTTCCCGAGGGGGTCTCGGGAGTCCAGGAAAGATAGTCGTTCAGACTTAGGGGATCTTACATCATAGCTTCTTCAGTCCCCATGTCAGCACAAGGTGCTCAACACCATCACAAGTCCCTCCCTTTAAGTCTAATTGAAGGAAGTATGACTGACTGATTAAACTAGTGGTGTAGGGAAGAAGCTATGTTAAAAGCCGAAGTTGAAAGAACAAAACAACTGCTGAAGAAACATGAAGAAGAATGGGCAAAAAATAGATGCTCGATCATGACAGATGAATGGAGTGATAGAAAAAGAAGAAGTATCTTAAATTTGTGTGTTAATTGCAAGGAAGGTACTATATTTTTAGAGTCTAATGAGTCTTCAGATGAGACACATACAACTGAACTTATTTTTGAGTATGCTGACAAGTGTGTTGAACAAGTAGGAGCTCAAAATATTGTTCAGATTGTAACAGACAATGCCGCCAACAATATGGTTGCAAAATTGATGAAAGAAAAGTGACCTAGTATCTTTTGGAGTTCATGTGCAACTCACATTGTTAATCTCATGCTTGAAAGTATTGGCAAACTTCCACGATAAAAAGGTTATTGACCAATCCAAATCTTTTACTATTTTCATTTATGCTCACCATAAGACTTTGTCATTGATGAGAAGTTTCACGAAAAAAAGAGACATAGTCCGGCCAGGAGTTACTAGGTTTGCATCAAATTTTCTCACATTGTAAAGTTTGATCGAAAAAAATAAGTTTAAGGGACATGTTTACAAGTGATATGTGGGAACATGTAAATGGTCAAAGACAAATAAAGGAAAATTGGCTTACTCTACTGTGATGAGCATGAGTTTTTGGAATAGTGTGACACTTTGTTTGAAAATATTTGCTCCTTTGGTTAGAGTTCTACGATTGATAGATGGAGTTAGAAAGCCATCGATGGGGTTTCTATATGGGGAGCTTCTTCAAGCTAAGGAAGATATCAAGGTTGTCATGAACAATGTGGAATCAAATTATCAACCTATTATAGTAATTATTGAGTCAAAAATAAAGGATAGACTTGATACATCATTGCATACCACTGCTTTTTTTTGTTGAATCCCTATTTTTACTATAAAGATAGTTTTATTGCTCTTTATAAGGAGGTTGCGATGGGGATTTTTGAATGTATAGAAATTTTACATGCCAATGAGTTGGATCTACAAGATACAATTATTAACAAGAATTTGTAAAATATAGAACAAGACTGGGTTATTTGGAAAAACACTGGTAGCCAAAGCATGTGAAAAAAATGATGATACATTTGATCCATGTGTATGATGGAGTACATACGGCACTCACACACCTAACTTACTAAGAGTGGGATTGAGGATACTTTCATTAACTATAAGTGCATCTGGGTGTGAAAGAAATTGGAGTACATTTGAAGGAGTAAATTTTAAACTTTAAGTCTTTATTCTTTAATTAAAGTCAAGTATATATTCATGTTACTAATTTTAATATTTACTCTTTTTTTTAGATTCACACAAAGAAAAGAAACAGTTGAATGACAACAGATTGAACAATCTAGTATTTCTCCAATTTAATGCTAGATTATTGAACAAACAAAAAAGAGAAAATGAAAGAAATGTCGATGTCCTTCTTGTAAAATATGCTTCAAATGTACAAGGTTGGATTATGGATGGTGGGGAAGATGATGAAGTTGAACTAGGTTCTGGGCTCACATGACAAATGGTTGATGAAGCAAGTGGAGCAGATAACTAGGTTCTGGGCTCACATGACAAATGGTTGATGAAGCAAGTGGAGCAGATAAAAATCTACAACCCCGAAGAAGCTCTAGAGTAAGGAACTTCATGTGTCACGCCCCGAGGAGCTGCCCGTCCGATACCGACCGAACTGCCACTCCCTCGACCGACGGACAATTCAGAAACCTAACCTCTACGACCACCTCAGATGATTGTACCACAGCCTATAGGGCTGGAACAACTATCTGAAATCAACAAAAGCGAGACGGCGATGAAAGCTGCGTACCGGTACGACTTACGACAAACACAAAGCACAAGGCCTCCATGGCTCACAAAAGTACAACTATACCGCCGTATAAGATGACAAAACCAAACACGAGTATAGCAGCGGAAAAGTAAAATAGAAGGAACAGAAAACGGGTACCAACATGTACCACCAACAAAGTAAAAGAGACATCCCGGAATCATCTCGAGAAAGACGCGAACTGGGACAGGCTGCCGGGCACTCCAGATAATCATCCTGAAATAAAAACAGGGAGCTAACGGGGTGAGTCATAATACTCAGCGAATATCTCATCAGATATACAGGATAGTCTAAGCTAGCAATAGAGTAACAGGCTATCGAAATAACACAGGTACATGCAGTGGTAAGTACAACTGAAACAGAAATAGCAATTACCATACCAATGTGGCTGGGTCGTCGAAACTGACATAAGGGTCTCCTGTATGTGCATGTCAAACAAATGCAACATCCAAGTATAACAAGCACGGCAAGTGTTCGCTCACCCTCCTGCGTAGAGCGGTGACTGCCATCCGTACTTTGCCGCTGCTACTCCTGAGCAACCGAGTAGACGGTATGCTGTCGGTGTAACACCCCTACTCCATGACCTATCCTGGCGATATCCATAACAGCCCCAGGCCAAAACCTATCCTGGCGATATCTACATCCGCCCCAGGCCATCACCTATCCTGGCTGTATCAATATCAACCCCAGGCCAAAACCTATCCTGGCGGTATCTATATCAGCCCCAGGCCATCACCTATCCTGGCTATATCACTATCAGCCCCAGGTCATCTCTGGAGGATATCTCTATCTGAGTGTTAACACCTACCCCATGTATATAAATGGGGGAGAGACCTATCTCTCTCAACTCCTGGTATATGGGCTACTCAAGGAGGGACCTCTGCCTGCTACCACGCTCCGATTCACTAACCCATAAGTGCATGAGCGGAGCAGCACAGAGCACACTACCCATACCCCGTCAACCACTAACCCATGAGTGGTCGTATGGATAGGTCAGTATGACTGTCGACCTGACTCACCCATAAGGGGCCACTGATCGACAGTGATGCGCAGTGCACGATGATGCATGACTCTGATCAAATAGCATCCACTATCTAATCAACCTATATCAACATGATATGCAAGGATCATAAGTAATGCACCATAACCTAGAACCTAATGTTGTAGGTATCACATGCTAGGTATATCCTAAACAGTATCAGCAAAGATAGAGCAGGTATATAAGGCAATACATTACTCTACCTCTAACATAGCATATCAAGTATATCAGCTATGACAAATCTAAAAGATAAGTCAGAAATACCCGCCTCCAAATATGAAGTCTGTGAGTGATGAGAACTCCTATCCAAAATAATATCCGCGACAAATAAGCTATATCAATGCCCTGCATATAAAAGCATAATTTATAAGTTAGCATTCCAAATGATTCATAACCTACATACCATTTGGATTAACTAGGATTAATAATTACTCAATCCCAATTAAACCCTTAATTCCTAACCATGACTCAATCAACACTCATAACACAGTCTCCATCAACCAACTAACCTACACAGCACACTCGGCTACACCAAGCAACCCAAAACAGATCAACTACAGATCAAACAAATCCTCTAAAAGCTAATCCAAAACACAATCAACTCCCAAATGTTCAGAGCATTACACAGCAATGGAGGGAAACGAGCTCAAACCCTACATTGAATCTCATTCCAAATAGCAGAACACATCCACAATTCTAATTAACCTCGGCAATAGATACACACCAAAATTCTAAGTCCAGATCCAAGAACACTGATCAGAAAACCACTTTAATCCCGTTTTCCAGCCAAACTCACAGACAGTAAACACAAAACCAAATGCTCAACGTTTCCTTCATCAAACGCCCAATCACAGCACCCAAACAGAAAACCAAAGCTACATAGGTAGAACACCAGATCATGGCTTGAAGAATAATTCCAAACCCGACACACGCACAAAACATCAACCGATATCAATCGTACCTGAGTCGTGCCCAATCACAACCCCACAACTCCGATGATTCCTTCAATCCCCTCAGCCGAGAACCTCTGATCTGCCAAGAAATCGCCTTGAGACCTCGACTTAAACAGCGAATCAATCTCAAATGACATCTCGCGAGATTTAGGGGAAACAGCCCTTACCTCCGGCACGATCTGAAGAAGGCGGCTCACTGGATCGCCAACTCCGGTCACGGAAGGAGACACGAGGGATCGTCGTTGCCGATCGCGAGAGGAAGAGGGTGGTCGTCGCGCGATTTCCGTCGATCGCCAGTCGAGGGGTGTCGGCGGAGCAGAAGGGAAATGAGGAATCGCGGGATTAGGTTTTTTTGTGGTCGGGTTCGGCTGGCGAGGAAACTTAAGATTACTTCCTTTTCCTAAATTGCCCCTCCAACTTAGCCTATTACACTTGAGTCCCTAATTTAAGTAACTTTTCTTTTTAGCCCTTAAGATTTATCAAATTCTAACATCATGAGGATGATTTTGAATCCGAAGAAGAAGAGGAGGAATACAATGATGATATTGAATTTGTGTCTAATGAAGACCAAGTTGTTGAAAATTATGGAGAAGAAGAAGTAGAATAAATTTTATTAGTGTAATATTGAAGTTTGAACTCATTTTAAATTTGAGTTTGTGTTTTATGACTATGATATTTTATTAGTTATGTAATTTTGAAGTTTAAACTCATTTTAAATTTGATGTTATTGTGTTGGACTTGGAGTTATAATATGTGATTTATTATGTTATAATGTTAATTATGTAATTTATGTTGATACTGATTAATCCGTCTAGCGCCAATTAATCCCCGCCTAGGATGCAGGGATTTACGTCCCACCAGTCCCGGGATTCGCTGGCCCCTGCGTCCTCGTCAACTCGTCTCAGGGTTAACACGGAAAAGGTAAATCACGGAGACTACTAGTTCGGATGTTATGGCTAACACGTATGGTGTCAGTTGTGCTCGTGGTAGAAAGAGAGAGAGAAAAAGAGAAACTATCGCTGAAGGTGGAGCCGCGAAGGGAAGTGCAAGCATGAGAACGCCGGAACGAGGAAACAATGTATGAGGCTTGAACGCCACCTGCGCCTGCTCCGCTCCCTTCACTCGTATATATCATCGCGTACATATATCAAATCGAAATTTTATTTTTGCCCCTATAATTTATTTCTTTTCTCTAAAATATTTCTCTTACTTTTAATATTATCATGTAACCCCTCAAATATTAAAAACCAAAATATTTCTCTCGCTTACAAAATTTTCATTTCCTCCCATAAAATTCTAGTCATTCGTAATGCACATGGTTGAAATGTTTCATCGAAGTAATTTATTTTCATGAAAAAATTCGATTTCTAACGATATTCAACAAACTCGAAATAATTAACGCTTTAAAATTTTCAAACGGTAAATTTGTTTTCATTAAATTAAGTTGCCTAATTCATCTTGACCTGATTTGTAAATGATGTTTTTTACTGAATTAATTTTCTTGCCGAAAATAGTTTGTCCTCTAATGGTGTTGACAAAGTTATATTGGTTTAAAAGGTAAGGAGCGCTTGGTATATATTCGATAATAGGAATGATAATAAGTTTTGATTGAGAGATTTATGAGTTTAGTGATAATCTAGTGAAGGTTGGGTTATAAAATCAGGGGTATCGTATTCATATTTTGATTCTGATTTCCGTATACCAAGCATCATAAATGGGAATGAAATAGATTTCATTCTCATTCCCACCTTCTAAACTCGCTTGTCAAGCGCCCCCTAAGTATTAAATTATAAATTGAATTTTTAAATCAGCTCACATTAACCATAAATTCATTTGTAAAAAGATTTTTTATGTGACTCGAGCAGTGTTGATAAACCCTAAGTGAATAAATTTTAAAATTTTAAACTGTAAATTATTTTTAAATCAGCTTATGGCTGCTAAAACTCAGATAGTTTTTTATTTCAATCAGCTGGCGCCACCTAAATGTCCATTATGTTATTTACAAATAAAATTATGATAAATCTTTTATCAAATTCAACATCTTGGATTAAAAAATCTAAATATATGTTTGAAGCGGTCAATTTTTTTATGCTAGTATTTTCTGTCGTGTGCATTCCACGTGATTGGTAAGTTATTTAGCATTCAACGAAGTAGATGCAAAATAATTTTTTAGAAAAAATAAAGAGAATTTTTATGATTTTAAAACTAAAGAAAATAACTTAATGTTTGAAAAGTATGTACATTAGATTTTTTTTTAAAAAAAAATAATAATAATTTTCAATCCTCCACGAGCACTTTAATATTTAACTGATTCAATTTTTATAAACACATAAATTTAAATACCTAGTGGATCAAATCATAGCATTTTATTCTAATATTTACATTATATTTGTAATATTTCTACTAAAGAAACAATGAAATCATCTCTTAAGATAAGACTATGTCTCAAGAGCTATAACAACTATATTTATCCAGGTAATATCATAAGAAAATCTTCTAAATATTTTTTAATCAAATTGCTTGCATAAATGAAATTTTCATCGATTTAAAAGGCACAAAAGTTTATTGACTGAGAAAGAATTGCTGTTTGACTATCTATTGAACCAAACAGGACTCTTGTGATACGTTATCAAATAGCAAATATGCAATATCATTCTTTTTTTTTCAAAACAGAAACTTGTGTTTGAATTGCTTTACATTATTTACCTAGAACTATGGAGAACCGTAAGAAAAACGGTTATAATAGAATGGAAGTATATATAGAGAAAGTTAAAATCATGAATAATTTCACCTAAAAATGATAATAATATTAGCATCCTAGATATACATGAGTTTAGTCTACATCAATAATCAGCATTTTAGTATTAGACTAATCATAATTTTCAAACTTTAATCCAAATTTAATTCACGCTAATTATGTATAAAATATTAGTTTATATATGTGCATGTTTCCATCATAAATACCATTAGCACAAATTAAATCTAGATTAATAACAAATATATTTGCTAATACTATTAGAAACAATCCGACAGGAACTGAAATTATTCGAGAGAGGTACCTTAATAATTTAATCCTTGACTTACAGTAAATTATAAGTACAAAACCTAGTAAAGTTTAGTAAACAGGAAAAAAACATTAAATTAAATAACCAATCACCAAACAAAAAATCCCAACATCGTGGAACAGTCTCCGATTTGATAAACATCAACCAATTGGTGCAACAGATGTACCTCACATAGATAAAGATCCAAAAATTGCACAGCTAACTTTCTGTGCTAGTGTTTAGTTCGGACAGCAGAGTAATAAGCTCCCCCTTCTGATGAAGTTTCACGGTATCTGTAACAGAAATAAAAGGCCCGATGCAACATAGCAAAGGTCATTACTTTTAGGACTTCACTAACAAGGGTTTTAAGAAAACAGTACGCAGATCGTCTTGGTGGTTTAAGCATTATGTTGGTCGAGAGCAATTAAGGATAAAAATAGGTCGAGATATAATGAAAATGTTAAAAGGGCAGTAATTTCTATTTGTTAGAATAATTGGATTGATTAGAGTGGAAAATGTAATAGAGATGTGAGTTCCAGAGTAAGACTAGAAATATAATTTCATCTAATATTTTTGACAAGAGGAAGGCCACCAACCCAAAACAAGTTGTTTCGGGGGGAAAAAAAATCTGCAGTTGAAAATGTCTTCAACTTTGTCAAAAATTTTAACACGTTTTAACTCAAAAACATTTTTACTTTGTCAGTCTCACTCTCATGATTCCAATGATATCTAAATTTGTTAAAGAATGATTAACTATCGACCATCAAAAAAACTAGAAAGAAAAAAGATTTGATTCTCTGGTGGTACGGGTACTTTTGATATATAAAGACACTTGTGGTCTGGACAAAAACAAAGTTGAGTGCGTGATTTTAAAAAACTCAAAACTCAGATGCCTCTTTGAGAAATCTCCTCAAAGATGCATGGTGACATGTCCACATACTTGAAAGAACAAACTGGAAAGTTGGAGAATCATTATCCACAAATGAAGCTAAAGTATAAAGGTAACACAAAAGTACCTGTACAACCACCAATATGTTTGCCTCCTGCATCAAGGAAAAAATTTAGTCAATTAAGGAAAAATTGTCTGCCTACTTTCCCAATTTTATGTGATTAGGTAAATGGAGCATTTCCTATGGTCAACTATTCAAGGGCAATATCGCAGGTTCAGCTAAGAGATTAGATCACCTTTGCAAAGATGAAATGTGCCACCCCCAGTTTAATACCACTTGTATAGATTAACAAACTAAGTTTTATGAAGTTCAACAAAGGTATTATTAACTTAGGTAGTAGGCCATGCCATAATGACATATATGAGATGCAAATAACATGAGAAATGAAAAAGAAAGTGACAAGGAAAAAAGGTCTAGAAGTAAGAAGGACATCACAAACACAAATTTGATTTTATGGACAAATTGTTATAAATGGAGACCTCTATATATTCTAAATTGTATGCCAATCAAACGGCACTTCTTTGTTTATTTTCCTTCTAAGAAAATGACTCAAACACCTTGAATGTGAACGGACTTCAGTTCCACGAATCTTGATTTGGCAATCAATACGCCATAAAACCTCATACTTCAAAGTCCAACAGCAACTTTAGTGGAAAACAGAACTATTAAGGTGGACTTGATTGAATAAATCGATCATCTGATGCTGGCCTCTGTAAATGATTAAGATTGTTTCTTTTTGAACTTGATCCTCAGAAACAAGCACAATGATTCTAACAATCAGCATCAAATGTTTTGGAATTAATAGCACCAGCGGTTCAGCATTTTGTGTGATCTTTATATGCATTAACATAACAGAGGTCAGAGCTTTTTTGTGAGTATTGAGTGAAGGAGGTAGATACCATGAACATGTTTTTCATTCACTTGATAGACAATTATGAGAAATTGCATAAAATCCTAAAGTAAACTTAAAATAGAAAAGATCCACAGGGTGAAGCTTGTCTTTAAATCTTAGTATTTATTGCATACCGATGAATACGTTAGGAACAGTAAATTGCCCTGTTGCTCTCTCCAATGCTTTCTGTATTTGTGGCCCTTGGGGACCTGAAATGCAATGGGAGCAAAGGTTACAAAGATGAAGTATTTTAACAGATTGGCAAATACTTTACTACATTGTAGTGTCAAAAACAAAACATACAAAAAGTCTATGAACCAAAATAAAGTTTTGTCACAATTTATAATTCTATGATTGAAGCTATGAATTCCCGTTCAGGAACTTTGTAATACTTTACTTTATCTTTCTATCTCATATTCTCATCTACGGTTGTTTCTGCCACAATTTCCCCTTAAATATTCTTTTTGCATCCTTCTATCGAGGGTTCACTCTTCCATGCATGCCCACTAAGGGTCAATATTGCTTCTTAGTCTTGTTAGCGCTTATGTGAAGCACCTCTTGATACAAAATCTAGCGAAGCGGATCTTTTTCATCTAACATATGTGGTGCCAAAAGCACTAAATGGTAGCACATACCTTCTAGGAAGAGAAAGTGGTAGCACCTACCATAACAAAATGATATCTATCATAACTAAGCGGTAGCACATGGCATGGCCTATAACTAAAACTAGTAGGCACCTACCATAATGAAATGGTGGTGCATAAGATAACTAAGCTGTAGGAACCTATCTACTAGGAACAAAAAATGGTAGCAATTAAGATAAACTAAAGGGACGTCTATGATAACTAGGGTAGCACCTAGCATAATCAAACCGTTGCACCTTTATTCTAAAGGGTAACACCGATAGGCTGGGAATAAAATTGATAGAGCCTATCACAATAATAATACTTACCATTAGGTGAAGAAGCCCCCTTCACTAGATCTTGTGTGAAGGAGGCCTCCCCACAAGTTATAACCTATTTCTCCCTCCCCTTTAAGCACAGTGCTATGCGTATAGTATCATATCGCAGAAAAAACAATAGACAAATTTGATAATGGCAATAGCATAACACTAAAGTCCAAACCAAGTAAATACCAGTGACAAATACGATCAAGTAACCATAAATATAAGAATGCAACTTTACCAAGTTGATCGAGTTCAATAACCAATGGATCGACACCAATCCGCTTGAATAACGCCTTCACCTCCATCGAATACCTCAAATCCCCAAACACATCAGAAATTAATCAAGTTCAGGTGCATCGACAGAGTGATTGAAACGCAATAGAGAACGATAAGAGAACTCACGAGCACCAGGTCTTGGAATAGACGACGACAGGGTGTTCGGCTATGGTCTTCTTGATCGATTCCTCCAGCCGCGATCCGAAGGACGAGGACGACGAGGAGGAAGAGGACATGGATCGTACGGTAATGGATCCGCGTCGCTTCGATGGCCCTCCCGCTTGGGAGATCGCGACCGCGGAGGCGCCGAGGGCGGTCCGAGGAGGGGAGACGAGGGAGCGGAGGTGGAAGAGGGGTGCATTGCGGAGGGATGGCTGCACGCGGAAGACTGCGGCGGTGGCAGCTGTTCTCGCTAGGGCAAAGTGGGTCTCGGCTGCCATGGCCTCTTCGCTCCGCCGACGGGTGTTTAGGAGAAGGAAGACGATAGATGACGTGGTGAAACTTCTGGAAGTCGGGATTAAATAGACCGTGATTTTAGTTCAAAATTTGGATTTATCAAAACATTCATTAGGCTTTTGATAATATTTTAATAAATGAGCCCTTCAATTATTTACCAAATCATCGTCTTAAATTTTGAGATTTAATTAACAGTACTTCCCGAAACATCTAAATCACGTAGGATAATTTTAATTTTATCAAATCATATATATATTTTTTATTTTATTCTCATCAATTGACTGATGAAAATTGTGGAGTGATGATAGGGACAGTAAATTTGTGACAGTAAATGGGACAGTGAATAACGTGACAATTATTGTGTACACGTTCGATCGTCGATCGAACACTACCTACCCTGGGGGGCACGGTGAACCCGTCGGGGATCGCCGCAATTACGATCTCGCATCATTGACCGTCGATTTCGATAGGTTCACCGTTGCCGGCGATCTTGACGAGTTCACCGTCCTCCGAAGGTATAGTTTGATTCAGGATGATAATCAGAGGCCATCGGTGGTGTCCGATCGACGATCGGACGTGTACACATTAATTGCACGCCATTCACTGTCCCATTCACTGTCCCAAATTCATTGTCCCAATCATTACTCAAAATTGTGAGCTGTCAAAATGTAAGAAAATACATCGACTCATTTATATTTAATTAAAATTAATTTAAGATAAAATTAATAAATAAATTAAACGATTTCGAAATGATATGAAATTAATTCTTATATATAGTTAGTTCTCCTCCTTATATTCACGTCCTCAAAAATTAATTTGATCTAATATATTAAGAGCAGTGATTTTTTAAATGTGAATATGTTCGAAATTTTTTATTTGTATTTAAAAAATTACAACTCTTAATATATTAGGTTAAATTAATGTTTAAGGACATCAATATAATCAAGAGAACTAACTATACACATAAGAATTAATTTCATATCAATCCGAGGTCGTTTGGTCAATCAATCGATTTTGCCCGAGAAAAATCAACTAATTGACCAAATCAATTCGAATTGACATTAAATTAGTTTCTATGTATATAGTTAGTTCTCATAATTATATTCACGCCCCCAAACATCAATTTCACTCAATATATTAGAATAGTAATTTTCAAATACGAATTAGATTTTTCGAGCAATAAAATTCATATTTAAAAATTCACTGCTCTCAGTATATTGAGTCAAATTGAAATTTAGGAGCATAGATATAATCAGCAGAATTAGACGAATACATAGAAAATAGTTTTATGTTAATCCAAGATCGTTTAGTTCATCAACCAATTTTGTCCAAAATCGGTTGATAGACGAAACGAACTAGTTGATGGACTAAACGACCAAACGAAATTAGTTCTAATGTGTATGGTTAATTCTCCTGATTATATCCATACCCTTAAATATTAATTTGATCTAATATATTAAGAGTCATGATTTTTTGAATACAAATTAAAATTTTCAAATACATTCACATTTAAAAAATCACTACTCTTAATGTATTGGGTAAAATTAATTTTTGAGAGCGTGAATATAATCAAGAAAACTAATTATTTATATAAAAATTAATTATATATTATTTTGATATAGTTTGAGTTAATTGGAGAAAATTCTCCAACGTGAAATTGAGCTTTGCATGCAGTCCCCACTCCATAAAATTTTTGCAAGCACTCCCTGATAAAATTGACAAGATGGTTTTGTGTGTTATTTTTTTATTAGAATAAAAGAGTAGAAATTCAGTATATATTGTAAGATTTGAGTATAAATTTTTGAGATTGAGTACTAATTTAAGAAATTTGAGTATAAAGTTTCGGTAGCCCCTCCTGTGAAGACCTTGATGCGGTGACCCTTCCATCATGATCTTGATACAACATCACAGACTCAAATTTCTAAATTTTATACCTAAATTTTTTAAAATAATAATAAATCTAAATCAATTCATACTTAAATTTTTATAATGTATACTGAAAATTTTATTATATATTGAAACAATATATACTCAATTTTTTTCAAAAAAATACTCAATTTTCTTAAATTAATATTTTTTTAAAAATAATCTATACTTAAATATTACAATATATATTGAATTTTTATTATTTTATATTAATTAAAAAATAACACATAAAATCATCTTGTCAATCCCATTAGAAAAATTGCTACATGCATAATTAAATTGAGAAATTGCACCCATTTTCTCGTATCATTTCAACTAGTAATTGATTTTATTTAAGGAAAAATTATCCTAAACTCCCTGCATGCAAACTTAACTTTTTCCTCAGTCCCTGCGTCAGAAAATTTTTTTTCCCACTCCCTACAGGCAATGTTTCATGTGTTTCAACTACAGATTTACCGAATTACCCCTCAATTTGTTTAGGTACAAAAAGTCTAAAATCAAGTATAATTCTTTCTAAATTCAGTATCATTGAACTAAAATTCAGTATATTTTATATCAAATTGAGTATGATCTAATCAATTTATCATAAACTAATCAATTGGTATGAACTCCTAATCAATTGATCAGGTGAAAAAAGAATTGTGCCCAATTTTATAGAACATATACTAAATTTTAATTGAAATATACTGAATTTAGGAAAAATTATACTTCTTCCTGGACTTTTTATACATATAAAAAGTGTGGTACTTAATTTGATAGAAAATATAATAGATTTTAATTATATGATACTGAATTTAGGAGGAATTATACCTCATTTTGGACTTTTTGTACCTAAAAATAATAAGGACAATTAGGTGTGAACTCCTAATCAATTGGTCCCGTGAAAAAAAATTATGCTCGATTTGATAGAAAATATACTAAATTTTAATTCAAATATATTGAATTTAGAAAGTGTTGGTGCAATCTTGGTAAGGTGAGGGTTGACCTAGGTTGACTAGGCTCGGGTGAGCCGATGTCTGATAAGCTTGGTGAGCTTATGTTTGGATGTTTGGATGTTTGATAATTATGTTTGAATGTCGTATGATGTCAAGTGGGTCAAGGTTGACTGGAGACTTAACTAGGTGAAGTCCAGGTGGATCGGGGAGATCGCACGCTGGCATGGGAAAAGACCTAGTGGGACTAGGCACACCTAGTGGGACTAGGTGAAGTCCAGGTGGATCGGGGAGATCGCATGCTGACATGGGAAAAGACCTAGTAGGACTAAGCACACCTAGTGGGACTAGGTGAAGTCCAGGTGGATCAGGGAGATCGCACGCTGGCAATGGGAAAAGATCTAGTAGGACTAGGTGAAGTCTAGGTGGATTGGGTAGATCGCACGCTGGCAATGGGAAAAGACCTAGTGGGACTAGGTGAAGTCCAGGTGGATCGGGTAGATCGTACACTGGCAAGGTATAAGCCTACCGAGAGACTAGACCTAACTCGAGGGTTAGGCAAACCTGATTGGGAATCAGGTTAAGTCCTAGTTGAGAGCTAGGATGGAGAAATCCAGGTTGGTCAAAGGGGTTGACCGAGAAATCCAGGTTGGTCAAAGGGGTTGACTGTGAACACAAGTTAGGTTAGTCTCAATCGATTGGGTGATCGATTGGGTTGTTGTCTCGTGAGAACAAGAAGGATTTTAATCAATTGGGTAATTGATTAAGAAAGGTCTTAATCAATTGGATAATTGATTAAGAAGGACCGTAATCAATTAGGTAATTGATTAAGAAGGACCGTAATCGATTGGGTAATCGATTAAGAGAGTTTTGTTGCGAGAACAGAAGGTGGCTGAATCGATTGGGTAATCGATTCAGCCTTCCCTTAATCGATTGGTCAATCGATTAAGGGCAGTCTTAATCAATTGGCTAATTGATTCAGGTTCAAAAACTAGCCGTTGAACGACTAAGTATGACGTGGTAATCGATTGGGTAATCGATTAGGAAACCCTAGGCGTCGGGTATAAGGGTTTTCACGCAGGTTTTGAGCCACATCTCTTCTCCCCTTCTTCTCCTTCATCAGTGTCATTTCAAGGGAAGCCTTGGAGGATATTGCTGCTGCATTTCCAAGGTTCTAGAGGCAATCACAATCTTGAAGATAGCAAGGAAAGCAAAGCTTGAGCTTATCATTGTAAATCTTGTAAGATTTCATTTTGTGTTTGCTTAGATTCTTGTTGTATCTTATTGGAAGCTTGTAAGAGGTTTCTCCACCTCAAGAAGGAGATATTTCATAGTGTATGAGAGAGTGAGGAGAGTGGATCCTTGGATTAGTCATTCGTCCGGGGTGGATACCAAGTAAATCCTTAGTGTTAGCATTTGCTCGAGTCTTCCGCCGCGACAAATCATCACGAAGCAAATCGGAACTAATCACCCCCCTCTAGCTCGTTTACCGGTCCCAACAGAAAGAATTATATTTCGTATTGAAATTTTTATACGTATAAAAAGTATGGTACTTAATTTGATAGAAAATATACCAGATTTTAATTATATGATACAAAATTTAGGAAGATATATATCTCATTTTGGACTTTTGTACCTAAAAATAACAAAGATAATTAGGTAAAATAATATTTATTAGAGAATTGAAGCAAACGAAATTTTACATATAAGAAATGGAAATGATCATTTTTTGACATAGGAATTGAGAATAAAATTTAAGATTTAATTAGAGATTTAAAGATAATTTACAAATTATTTTTAATTAAAAATAAAATCGTCTATTTTCAATCAGTTGACTGACTAATGTAACGGATGAATTTTTACCAATCATTAATAGAAGTAAAATGAAAATTAAATACGTAATTCAATAATTTAGAAATTATATGTATTATTTAAATATTTTAGAAAATTAAGGATACGTTTGTATATATTTGACAATAGAAATGATAATAAATTTGATTGAGAAATTTATAAATTTAATGATAACCTAATAAAAGATGGATTATGAAATCAAGAATATCATATTTTTATTTTGATTCCGATTCTCGTATATCAAATATCATAAATGAGAACTCATTCCCACCTTCTAAATTCGCTTATCAAACGCCACCTTAATACACTGTACACGTTCCGTAAATTGCTGTTTAACTAATACTTCTATTAAATGCAACCAAAAGATGAAAAAAATTCGTCGCCTCGATTTATTCCGATTTATCTGGTGATCCATGGAAATTCTCTCGGGGGCGAATCCGTCTGCCCAAATCCAACGTTATCAAACCTAATCAATATTCATAAGACACACCGGTCGACGACGCAACTGATGATAACGCCGCTTCTTCCTCATCGGCGATGCACGAGTCCCTGATGAATTTGATTCTTCCCGACGCGGCTCTTCTTGTCGTTGCTTAGGATCCTTAAGCTTTGCTTCAAGATGTCGATCTCCCGGTCTCGTCTCGAAGCCTCCCGCTCCATTGCCTCGACGCGCGACCTTAGCGTCCCCATCGCTTCTTCCTTCGCCGTCAGCTCCCTCTGGAGTTGCTCGATCGGGCCTTGTTCCGCTCCGATGAAAGATCTCTCTGCGATTATTAATTTTTTTTCAAAAAAAAAAAATTGAATAAGTTTTTTTTTCCGAGGGAGAAAAAAATAATTCGATCGATCGTCACCTCGTCGAGTCCTTTGGATGAGCTCGTCGAGCTCGGTCTTGATCGCGAGGTAGAGCTGCTTCCACTTCTCGACCACCTCCTCCCGCCGCGCCTCCTCCTCCTCTTCCTCCTCCGCCGCCTCCTCTCCGGGAACTCCCCTGGCCGGCGCCGCCTCCTTCAGCCGCCTCCGCAGCCATCCGGTCTCGTCCCCTCTCTCCCGCCGGCAGGACGCCTCGGCCCTCGCCGCGGCGGCGCTGCGCGCCTCCCTCAGCTCCTCCTCCAGCGCCGCTACCTTCGCCCGCAGTTGCTCCCGCTCCTCCGCCAGCCGCCGGCCATGCCTCCTCCCGCCGCTGAGTGCGCTTCCCATGTGACTACTCAAACTGTCATTCTCCGTGGAAGAGCAGATAAAGAAGGTGACAGACTGCATGAGGTGCCGCACTCGAGCTCGTTGTTGTCATATAGCGCTCAGAAATCATTAACAATCTATACTTGAAAGCGAAATCTGGAAGTATGATTTATTCCTCTGGTAATTCAAATAAAATAAAAGAAATTGAAGTTTCTGGTGAGCTTGGCCCGATCTTTGAGGGAGGACAAGACGCCCACGAAACGCGAGTCAAACGCTTACCTGCACCATTCTCGTCAGTTCCTGACACCGAAATGAATACTATTAATTACTCTCCTCCGATCACACGCCTCCGCTGTTTCCCTGTTTGGGATGCAATTGCAAGCAACGGATCCGCCCTTGCCAATTTTATGGTACAAAAATTATAAGAGAAAACAAATAATTAATTAAATTTTTTAAATCTCCGACGACCGATTTAGTGTCATAAAAATTTTCATTGATTATTAGGATATATCGAAAAGCGCTCACAGTGGACAGTTTAGAAATCCAACGTCTCAAGATTCGCTCTTCATTTGA